>PVJC01014463.1:0-36378 GCA_004026665.1 Murina feae
TTAAGGCGGCCTTCTAACTACTAACGAAGCCTCCTCTGCCTCACCTCGCAGAGTCTATAATGAAACAATTGTTACTTTTACTGGTTAGGCCGGAGCTGCTCTTTCCTTCAGCTCCGGAGGATTCTATGATTGTTACAATGTTTCAAAACTGCTAGAGGCAGTTTAATCGGAGCTGAGCTGAGGGGCGAAGGTTCACTTTCGCTGCTGCCGCAATGGAAAGGGCTGTTTACTCAGGTCCGTGAGTGGCGGCCGCCATGTTGGCTGGGCTAATTTGCATACAGCCGCTCTGATTGGCTGGTGGGCGTGGCTTACCCTGTCTCGGAGAAATGGTTAATTTTAATATTTCGCTTTTATTAGTTTAGAAGATGATGATGATGCCTACCTCAATTCCAAAGTACTGGTGTCCTTTTCCCAGAACAGCATCCACATATTCTGAAACCAAATCCACAGCTTCTTCCAAAAGGTCATAATTTAAGTACAGACGGAGCAACTCAGCAGCATCAACCTTCTGTAAAGAGTCGGCGATTAAAAACATCTGCTTGCCCTAACCGGTTTGGCTCAGTGGATAAAGCGTTGGCCTGCTGACTCAAGGGTCCCAGGTTCAATTCCGGTCAAGGGCTGCTTGTTTCTATCTTATTTAGGCAATGATCAAGGATGTTGAGTATCTAATTCTCTTGCCCTGATACCTCTCAGTAAGAATAAAAGTGCACCTTGGTTTACTTCTCTTGATTTAGTTATCTTGGGATAAGGTTTGGATTCCCAACAGCCCAGTTACCCTCTGGCACTTAGTGAGGTCCTAGCCATTAAGCGGCCTTCCTCTCCTGATTTGTGATGTAAGACACATTTTAATTCTTTTCTACTTGTTTCCACAGTGGTAAACCTTTCTAGCAATGCTGAGTACTAAAGAGACAATATACTTACATCAATTCCCAGAATAATAAATGCAAAAGAAGTTAAAAGAATCATCAACTTTAAAAGCCCAAATTAAATTCATATTTAACTTGGGGTGTGAGAAAAGTGAATACAGCCTCAGTTTGGAAGGGCTCCACTCACATTAATTAGATTTTCTGTTTCCTGATTGGATCACAACCACCCTTTATATCTTGGCTGCCTTCTTTACTTTCTAACTTAAAAAATGACTTTCCAGACTTTAAGCTTTACATTCCCTCCTTATTCTTCTGAGGCATTTCAGATCTAGTACTTCTCAAACTTAAGAGAATTAAATTAAGAGCTTGTTAAAATACAGATCCTGCTTCCTAGCTCCAGAAAAGTTGATTTTGTAAGTCTGGAATGGGATGGGGCCCAGGAATATATATTTTGAAGAAGCCCACTATACAAATAATTCTGAAACAGGCTGTCCAAAAATCCAACGTTGACAAAAATGAAAGACTGCTGTGGTAATGTGAAAACTACTCCACCCACTCCTATTAATTTTTTGAGTAGTGAATAGTAAATACTGTGTCGTGCATATACTCACTGTGCTAAATATACTAGTACATTCATTGTTCAGTGAGCACACAAGCGAGCATTACCTCAATCACTAACCTGCAGGACTTTAATCACTCAGTACTTCATGTGGAATAGAAATTAAAACTGTTTTGTTTTTAGATAAGATTGAGAAGCTGCCCAAAGTATGTAAGTCAGTATGTTTTCATAAATTATTACCCTTTATATTTTTTTCTTTTCTCATTTCAGAAGTTATTCAGAATGATAAAGATCATCTTCTTACTCTCTACAAGTAAAGATACCACTTACCTTATAACTGTTTATAAGCCAATTAGGCAGAGGCACTCCATGAGACAAAAGCTTGCTGATTACACAGTGGTGGTATAAGTTATTCTGGACTTTGTACCTTTCCAGGTATGTTGATAACAGTCGCCATGCTTCATCTGTAGCACTTGATAAAAGAAAGACTAATGAGTTCCAGATTCTTAACAGATATTTATAGTACCATGTATTTACAAGGAAAAAAACAAAAATCTTTGGCTCTGTCTGGTTTGGCTTGATGGCTAGAACGGCAGCCTGTGGACTGAAGAGTCCCAGGTTTGATTCTGGTCAAGAGCACATGCCTGGGTTGTGAGCTTAGTCCAATATGCAGGAGGCAGCCAATCAATGATTCCCTCTCATCACGGATGTTTCTATCTCTCTCTCCCTCTCTGAAATCAATTAAAAAAAATTGTTGGAAGCTCACAACTGAATTAATAATATAGCTAAATGACACTTTATATTAGGGTCAATGTGACTTTGCGGTAGTACTAGAAACTAGATGCCTTGAACTCTTTCATTTCCTCTCCCACTAAACACATATTTACTGGACTATACAATTTACTTAATTTCTTTGTTCCAAATTTCTACAATAAGGAAAATGGCTTAGATTACTGTTTTCAAACCTGATGAAGCACTACAACCATGTATGGGCTGCGAGTTTGACATGCTTGTTGTACACATTCTGATTTAGAAGGCTAGGGTTATATCATAATCTGTATTTTACTTTTTTTTAAGAGAGAGGATGGGAGAGAAATATCGATTGGTTGCTTCCTGTATGCACCCTGACCAGGGATCAAATCTGCAACCTGGGTCTGTGCCCTGACCGGGAATTAAACTGGCTGGCAACCTTTCTGTGCATGGGACAATGCTCAACTCACTGAGCCACAGTGGCCAGGTCTCGTAATCTCTATTTTAATAGTGATCCTGGTGTGCTAATTTAGGGGTTTAGAGACTTCCAAACTATAAAGTGCTATGCTGCATGATACAGGTTGTAAATGCATTTCAAGGAAGGAAAGTTTTGAGAATTAGGGTTGTCAGAGAAGCACTCTGAGAAACGGAGTCAGTCAGGCAAACACTAATTGGGAGCCCTAGGGAAGTACCTGGAGGGTGAGCCATCGCAGGGTTGGAGGATTACTAGGGCTGTACCTGGACTCCTTTGTGGTGATGACTGAAGAGAGCTGATTGGCTGCTAGCCAGGCCCAGGCTTCTGCTTGTACTGCCTCTCCTCCAAACTGCAATTTGATGCATCTGCAATGAAAATGATTCCACACACAATAAACCAATTTGCTGAAAAGCACCACCTTACTTTTTCACTAAAACTAGAGATAAGACAACAATTTTACCTCTAGTCTGTTTTGAATTCACTACTGGGATACTGGCTTTTCTCCCTCTTCATAGCCAAAAAACTGAATGACCCACAAGGCCATCAATAAATGTTAAGAGATTATTTACTTTCAAGAGAAAATTGATGTTGGAAAATTCTGGAAGTTGGTATTTCCAATTCATAAAGTACTTGACCAATATCTAGGTATAAGGTAACTTCAATAAGGAGTACTTTTTAAGAATGCTTCCAGGGACCAGTAGATGTCCTAAAGGAGTAAAAAGAGCATACCTTGGCTAAAATGGACACAACCATTCTTTTTTTTTTTTTTTTTGGTGCCCTTCACCGGAATCGAACCCAGGACTCTTCAGTCCACAGGCTGATGCCCTATCCACTGAGCCCAACCAGCTAGGGCGACACCACTATTCTTAATCCAGGTTATCTACTGTCCTGTAGGAATGAGGTCCAGGAATGTCAGATCTTCTCAAGCTATAAACCAATTAACTAAAAATCACAATTGACTAAAAGAAATTAAACAACCTTTGTGTGAACTAAACAAAAACATTGGGTTATAGGATACTGGCTTGTGTGGCCCCTGCTTCACACTAAGCAACAGCACTTTTGCATTAGGAAAATTAAAACTATGAAAAGACAGTGTCATACATACTTGAAAGCAAGGCCCTCAAAGACTGGCGTTAAGGGAAGCTTAAATGTCTGACACAGTGATATGGCAGTGTCGAAAAGGCCAGCTTGAACCAAGAGAGTGACCATCTCCTCTGCTGATGAGCTTCCTATGGAAATGGAAAAGCACCACTCAGTGCAACCAGAGGCATATGCAAATGAGCCCCCAAACTGTTGACAAGTATCTCAGAATAACAATGAAAAGCTTTATCGTCATCTAGCATGCCACGTCCACTACCCAGCCCTCAAATGTGCTGCTGGTACTGACAGACTAATGCATTCCTACCTGCAACAGCAACTGCTGACGGCTCATGCTGAGCCAGTGCGAGGCGCACTCGAGCCAAAGAGCACTCTTTCTCCAGGTCTTCCAGGTCCAGGATTTCAATCTGCCGATTCGCTATCAGCCAAAGACAAACAATTTCAATTCTCAAAGTACAAAGGAAGTGCCTATGAGGCTAACCCAACCTGTCAATTTCCATTAAATATTAAGTAACTTTCCATTTAATTTCCAAAGGGAGAAAACGGGAAGCTCCATAAAGGCTAACTTAAAAAATAAAGCAAAAGTTGAGTCAAATCAAAGCAGTACTGCAGTGAGGAGGTGCTTACAAGGTATTTTACATATAATTTCATTTAAGCCTTATAACTGTAAAATACTATCCATCAGTAAGAAAGGAACATGCCCAAAATGAGAGGCAGAATTGAAACCAGGTGTCCCATTCTCGAGCCCAGGCTTCTGAGCAAAGATCATGCCTCCATGGTAGTATAAAGGAGCCTGATAAAACAAAAACTTGCCATGAAGCTAATTTAAATATAAGCAACAAAACATACTTTCAAAGCATTTTCATTTCTCACACAGCCATACCGAGTTTTGAAAGGGCCACCAACCAACCAACTTTTAGCAAATTAAAATAACATGATGTTTCTCTCTCTCCATTCCACTCTAAAAACCAAGGGAAATATATCCGCAGGTGAGGATTAACAACAAAAATATAAAATAATAAAAATGCAATAAAAAGAAGGAACTTTACAATAATTTTACAATGTAACTACTAGACATATATAGTATATTACAATGAAACTATATATATTGTGGAAGTATATTAAAACACATATAAATCTAAATATTACTACTATAACACAACAATATAATTAATTATTTTCCAGCAAAGTATCAGTGAGACCCCCTGACTCACTTGGGGCAGCAGTGCATTCTCCATCATGATTCCTCTTAGGGGATGCACCAGGGCGATCATACTGAAAAGACAAATTTATTTAACTGAAAAATTACTATTTTAATTTGAATCCAGAACTTCCCTGCTTAAATTCTCAACATAAATTATTCAACTAGCACAGCTCCTCTTACAAAGCTACCATAACTATCAGACAAAGAAATGGAGTGTTTGCCAGGTTGGCTTACTTAGCTCTAACATGTTATTGGATTTGGACTTGTTACAAGGACATGGATTTGATTTCCGTATAAGCCACTTCACTTTCCATGGTTGCAGTTATATCCTCCATGTAGAAATCTGGGAAACAGCCTACTAAATGTAGGAACTATACAATAGAAGTAGCTGGGGATATATGACATCAGCATGACAGAAAAAAGTCCAAGTACACATCGACATCCTTTAAAACAGTAATTATAGGTGGAATTAAAAAAAGCAGATGAAATATTTATTGAGCACTTGCTGCAGGCCAGGCACTGTCACAGTTCTAACGCCCTAACAATTCTATAATGTAGACATAAACGTTATCATTGCCATTGCACTGTGGGAGCACCGCTCATCCCTGGTCAGTGCACGTCATAGCGACTGGTCGACCAGTCGTTCTGGTAGTTCACTGTTAGGTCACTGGGCTTTCATATATATAGATTTTATGCAAGAGGATAAGTGGACAGCATAAGATTAATTTGCCTTTAGTTAGGCAGGTCTAACTCCAAAAGTGCTCTGCAATACTTCCTCCTACAGTGATTCTGAACTTGGGAACTGAAGGTGTAATAATATGTAACAACTGAATTGCTGCAAAAATAGATTAAGTTCACAAATATCTCAGAAGAAATTTTAAATGAGGTCAGTCCTGAAAGGACCAGATAAGTGAAAATGAATTCCAGGATGGAAAGTTTTCATACCACTGCACCAGAAGCTGGTTGCACAATCCATGCGTATTCTGGACGAATAAGTCGTAAACAATTAATCGCAGCCAAGTAACAGTTGCCTTGCTTCTCCAGTCCCCGGAGAGTTCGAACCTCTCTGCCAAGACGCATTCCATACTCAAACATCACTGTGCCAGCTATGAGGCAATAATAAATTAGACATTATAATTTCAAAAGTATCTCTTACTCTAAAGAGAGAATTTGCTTTACTTAACAAATATTAAAATTTAAAACAAAATTGAGTTTAACTTAAAACAGTATGGCAGTTCCTAAAAAAATTAAGACTATAATTAGCTTATAATCCAGCAATCCCACTTCTGAGTATATACTCCCCCAATTTGAAAGTAGGGTCTTGGAAGAGATATTGTACACCCTTAGTCATAGCAGCAGTATGCACAATAGACAAAGATGGAAGCAATCAAAGTGTCCATTGAGAAATAAATAAAATGTGATATATGCATATAATGGAATATTATTCAATCTCAAAAAAGAATGAAATATGACATGCTACCCCATGGATGAACCTTGAAGACATCATACACACTAAGTGAAATAAGCCTGTCAGAAAAAGAAAAATACTGTATGAGCCCGGCCAGTGTTGCTCAGTGGTCAAGCAACAACCTATGAACCAGGAGATAATGGTTTGATTCCTGGTCAGGGTATATGCCTGGTCAGGTATATGCGGGCTTGATCCCCAGGGTGGGATGTGCAGGAGGCAGCTGATAAATGGTTCTCTTTCTCTGAAATGAATTAAAAAATATTTTTTAAAAAAAGAATGATTCCAGTGGCAAATTTACAAACCCACAAAGTAGAATAGTCGTAGTTACCAAGGGGAAGAGGGCAATGGAGAGTTGTTTAATGGATATAAAGTTTCAGTTTTGCAAGATGAAAGAAGTTGGGGGGATTGGTTGCACAACAATGTGAATATATGTAACACTACTGAGCTGTACACTTTAAAATGGTATTTTAACACAATAAAAAATTATTTATTAATGCTAATTAATTCCTATTTAGAAAAGCAGCATGTCATTTCAAGTAAAGTAATAAATTACAATTATGTTTTAAGACAATTAAAAATCAATGGGAAGTTGTTTAATGAGTATAGTTTCTGTTTTGCGAGATGAAAAGAGTTTTGGAGATTGGTTATACAGTAATGTGAATGTACTTAATACCACTGAACAGTTAAAAATGGTTAAGGCACTAAATTTTATGTTACGGTTACCTTACCACAATTACCATTCCCCCGCCCCCATCATGTAAAATGTTATTTTTTACCGTTAGATACTGCATTCCCGGACAAGACAGAAGACTAGTTTAGAGAGCAAGTCTCAGCCAAATTGTCAACTCTCTCAACCCAGGATTCTGAGATCAAGAAATGTTTGGATGGTCTATTTAAGACATACTCTTATTTTAATAATACTTTACAAGGTTGAAGAAGATTATTATCTTCCTGAGAGCATGCGACTCCAGAAACCAAATAGCATTCAGTTTTTGAATAAAACTATTTTTCATTCCAATAAATATTTTTGAGTGCCTGCAATATGTGAGACACTTTGTTAGAACAACAGATGTTCAGGTCTTGCTCCAGAAGGACACACTTATCCTGTTAAACTGGTCTTAATCAGACTGAATTAAGGGGTGTTGCTATAGTGAAAGCAAACAATGGGAGCTCTTTAACTATTATTTCCTTTCCTGTATGATTCAAGAAAATAAAGAATATGCAAACACGTTTTGCCATTAGGAATATTAAGTACATGTCTACAAATTACTTCCATTCATTCTTTCCAACGCAAATCAGCAAAATAATCTAATGAAAAATTCTGAGTGAAAAAGGTATAAAAATGTTAGACGTTCAAAAGGGGAACCATAATGCTTATCTCATTTTAGCTGTTCTGGTAAAGACTTCATCAGTCATCATACAAACACAAATTAAGATGTATTCTACAACAATGACTGGCCTAAACTCTTCAAAACATCAATGTCATCCAAGGCAAAGTAAGGTTAAAAGAAGTGCTTCAGATTAAAGAAGATGCAAGAGGTGACAGTGCAATACAATATTTGGTCCTAGGCTGGGAGTGAGGACAGCTACAGGATGGAAGGAGTGTGTTATTCAAGAAAATCAGTGAAATCAGAAAAAGTTTAACTGGCACAATTAAATATGAGCAGCACATCAGATGATAATACCACATTTAGATTTAATTCACAAAATTAATTTGTTACATTTCCTTAATTCAATAATTGTATTGAGGTTATGTAAGAAAATGTTCCTTAGGAGATTCATCCTAATACCTGAAGTATTCATCCATTGAGTAATAATGTCTACAACTTACTCTCAAACGGATCAGCAAAAATAAGTCAGTAAAGAGAGAAGGCCCATGCAAAATGGCACAGGAACTCAAAACCCGTCACAAGAATTCAAGGTGCCTTTAAGGAAACTTTTGTTTAAAATCAGAAGATTCACACAAAAGGTCATCTTACTGGAAAGGCCTCAGGACTGGAGGCATTTAAGGCTAACAGGTGGTCAAGAAGGTGAAACTGAGTTTGTCCTTAAATATAATTTCCCCAAATGCTTGTAGAGAACACTTATCCAATATTAAAAATAAGGTAAAAATTACGTAAGTCAAACACATTATATTTACAAAATGTGATTAAACTGGTAAGGTTGCCTCCAACAAAGACTGCCTGCTTCAAGTGCTTACCCTTTCGGTAATTGTGGCGATAGATGTGAAAAGCATAGAGAAGCTCATAGTAATTATGAGTCATGAGGTCCACAGCTCTGGCACGTGATTCAATTATTCCCACAACCTAACGAAGAGGAAGCAATCAGACATCAAAGTTAGGAGTCATCATGACAGCCAACACAGTTGCCATCAGTCATCAGTGGGTGCATAAATTACCTCGTTATGCAGATTCACATAGGGAAACTCTACAAGATCCTGTAGCTGTGAGCGCTCGCAAAGAACCACCACCAGCTGCCGCAAACAGTCTAACTGCCTAGAAGTAAAGAAAGGCAGAAAAGGGTAAACCATCTTTGTGGGTTAAATAGGTTTGGTAAATCACCTTCTTCAAAAAGATCTAGATTGATACCTGCTGGAATCGGGAATTTGGGTTAAGGCTTCATATGCTTGGCTATTGTGACCCAAATCCAAATGATGTTTGAAAATGCATGTCCTTAAAGTAGCCTGAATATCAGATACAGGGGGGGAAAAAGAAGAGTAATAAAAATCAAAACACCACATTCACGACAAATCTTAAGAGGAGTAACTAGTATAGTTAGTTCTTACCTGACTCTTCCAGTCATCACCTGCTTCAGTTACTGCTGATGTAGCCAACTGAATAACGAGTTCAGGCAAACCAACAACGTCTAGTAGGCGCAAAACCTAAAGGGGAATACAAGAAACTTGTATTAAAGTTAATATGCATTTCAAATTGATATATGATTTAGAATCCATTAGATAACTAGGTATTATAAAGATTAAATCAGCCCTGACTGGTTTGGCTCAGTGGATAGAGCATCGACCTGTGGACTGAAGGGTCCCAGGTTCGATTCCGGTCAAGGGCATGTGCCTTGGTTGCGGGCACATCCCCAGTATGGGGTGTGCAGGAGGCAGCTGATTGATGTTTCTCTCTCATCGATGTTTCTAACTCTCTATCTCTCTCCCTTCCTCTATGTAAAAAAATCAATAAAATCTATTTAAAAAAAAGATTAAATCAAAGGTGCTGAGAAAATGAGGATTATTTGGTCAATATTTGAGATTTTCCTTCATATCCTACTGTGACATAACACGCTTGTAAAACTTTCTATTGGTCTTTTCTGCTCACAGCGCTGCCCTCAGTGTTTAGTATATAGTAGGCTCTCAGTAAGTTTTTGCTGAATGAAGGAACAAACACAATTTCACTACTAACTTCTCATACTAACTGTTTGGGTCATTGATAAATTTAAAGCCTAGTAAATAAATTAACACCATGGCCTTACAAAAAAAACCAAAAGAGCCCTGGCCATGTTGTTCAGTTGATTGGGCATTGTCTCATGCATCTAGAGGTTAGGTTCCATTCCTGGTTACAGCACATGCCTGGGGTGCAAGCTAGATCCCCAGTAGGGAGTGTGCAGGAGTCAGCCGATTGATGATTCTCTCTTCCTCACCTTTCCTCTAAAATAACTAAAAACACATGAAAAAAATAGATAATAACACACAGGTAATCTAAAACATAGCATCAAGCACAGTTAAATGTTATAAAGAGAAACAAAGCAAGGCCAGGAGACTCCCCTCGGTGCCTCTGTCTGCACATGTGTGCATATAAGAGAGAGGGAGCAAGCACACAGAACTGCAAGGGTTATTCTACATAGATAGGCAGGGAGGTGACACATGAGCAGACACCTGAATGCAATGAGGGCATGAGAAAGTCGACTATCTTGTGGAAAGCATTGCAGGCTAAGGCAATGGCAGGCAGAAAAGGTCTGAAAGGAACAGAGCATGTTCCTTGCATGAACAGTACGAAGGCCACTATCATTATAGCTGAGTGAGCAGATGAAAGTGATAGGAAAAAATTCAGGGGCCAAATCATTAACTGAGGTTAAATATAGCATGACAAGTTAATTCTTTGAGTTATCAGTCAAACTAATGTTAAGTAATAATTCTAATGATGACTGAGCTAATAAAAATATCATTTAAGTTAAAAACATTTATCAAATTTAATTAAAAATGTTTCTTCAATTTCTCTCAGCAAACTCATTTTCTCTTTACTTGGAAATTTAGGGAATGATTACATTTTTGTCTTATTTTACTTCAAAAATACCAAGGTAATGTACTTCAAATAAATTTCTACACAGGGTGGTAAAAAAAGAGCCAAACCATGACATAAGGTACCTTATCATAATACTGTAGCCTGGGGTTGGAAACAATCTCCCCCTCTTCAGACCGGATCAAGCGATCCAAGAATTCCTCTTTGCCTACTTCAGATGCGGCCTGACAGAAACATTCCAGAGCCTGGAGAAAGAAATGAAGACACCTTTGATTTAATCTTTTTTTATGATGGATCATTCCAATTCTAGGTACTCATTTGGTACACAAAGCCAAAATAGAAAAAATCATTTAAGACTACTGACTACATTCATAATTTCTGCCATTCTAACTTCTATCTGATGAATTATTTAATACCTTTTATCTCACTCCTTTACTTAAACGCTATTAAAAAGTAAACTTTAAGTAAGATAATTGATAAATATATAATAAAGCAACTGTAGCAACATGTTAACATTGGTAGAATTTGAGTGGTAGTATATGACGATTTATTATAAAAGCCTTTAAACTTTTTGTATGTTTGAAAATTTAGATAGTACGATGTCAGGGGAAAAAACCAGAAATGTAAACTACCATACTGGGAAAAGCAGCTGCATTCAAAAAAAGATATAATGAAAACAATGTAATTGAGAAATACACTTTATCAAAATGCATCCCTAAAAAAACCCCTGCATGGGCAGGAAGGTTGCACTGTTTTCTTATTCATATTTTCTTCTGTCCTAACTAATCTGCAAAGTACCTGAGGTTAAACATCCTCCACAGGTATATCATGCCCCACACTGGTACCTTATCTAGAGGACTCCATGCCCCCCCCTTCCTCCAACCAAGTTAGATGGAAACTAAGTGTCCTCCATGCACTAAAGCTTGTTCATCACTCAAATGCAGTTTTACCTTCTGTCCCTCTCCTGTAACCAGGTAACACCTTCCCAGCATAAATCGACAGGAACCAACATTGACTTGACACCAGGGATGTAGCAGATGAATATAATCCTTAAAGGCATAAAAGGTGCTTTCTGATTAAGAAAATAAATACTCATTTCCAAGTTCTTCACAGAGGGAGAGAAGATGTGGTCATCAACACATATATTTCCTGATATCTCTGGAGAGTAGAACCCAATTCTGTAAATAGTTTCTTAGGTTAGGCTAGTAGATACTTTAAGAAAGCAAACAGAACTCCAATAACATAAACATACATACATCTTCCTAAATCTTAGCGATTTTCCAACTTTTGATATTTACTGGTTCAATGATTAGATGCTAGTAAAGGATTTATATGAAGAGAATGGTATGTTTGTTTTACCTAATACAGAGAATAAAAAAAAAGGATTCTAGAAAAAATTACGTTAGGAAATATACTGTCAAAGAGGCAAGAAGAGAAAATCTGGAGTATGTTTTGGTGCAATGGAGTATAAATTATTATAGTTATTACCAGCCCAATTAAAATGCAGGCAACATTTATAAAGAAAAATGTTCCAGAAATCCCATTCTTTACAAGAATAATTAAATCTGAAATATTCAATAGTACTCACTTGCAATTGCACATACTGACAATTTCCCATCAAACATTCTAGAAAGAGGCAGCTGGGATTGCTAGGCCATCTAGTTATTGGTTAAGGAGATTTTTTCCTTTTTTGGACAAACTTAAACATACACACAGGGCAATCAGACTCCTTAAGATGGCTTAATTTTTAAAAAAGAAGGTAAAGAGAGGTTGGCAGAGCACATGTTCTTTCCACATAACCATGTAACTTTATTAGACAAATGTAATGAAAAGGTTATATACAAGGAACCTTGTCACCGAACTCATTTAACTATGGGCTAAAGAATGTATTTCAACCTTGGGTGATCATTTCTAACCCTAGCTGATAAATTGCACGAGCATGTAATATAGTGCCTGGCATATAGAGCCATTCAATAAATATCTGATAAATGAATGTGTAATGCTTTAAAAGACATCTAGGTATGAAATTTGTTCATACCAATAAAATCTGGCTTAACTCCTGAGCAAAAAGGAAACCAAAATAAAATAAAAATTGGGATCATATCTGAAAGTATTATCATCTCTTGTTGAGGGAATAAGCACCCAACCTCATTAAAAATCTTCATTACAGCCCCAACCAGGTGGTTCAGTTAGTTGGAGCATCATCCCCTACAACAAAATGGTTTAGGCTTTGATTCCTAGTCAGGACACTTACCTAGGCTACGGATATGATCAGCAGACCAGGTGTGTACAGGAGGCAACTGATCTATGTTTGTCTCTCACATCAATGTTGATCTCTCTCTCTCTTTCCCTCCTTGCCCTTCTTTCTAGAATCAACCAAAATATATCCTCAGGCAAGGATTAAAAAATATTATTTATATATAAATAAAATCATTACACAGATAGAATAAGAGTCTTAGACTATTTAGATAGAAGAAACCTTTCAACTGATATATATATATAAAGCTTGTGGCCAGCCCTAGCTGGTTTAGCTCAGTGGATAGAGAGCATCGGCCTACGGACTGAAGGGTCCCAGGTTCGATTCCAGCCAAGGGCACATGCCTAGGTTGCCGGCTCAATCCCCAGTAGGGGGCGTGCAGGAGGCAGCCGATCAATGATTCTCTCTCATCATTGATGTTTCTCTCTCCCTCACCCTCTCCCTTCCTCTCTAAAATCAATAAAATATTAAAAAAAAAAAAAAAAAGCTCATGGCCCTAACATCATAATGATCAAAGACGGGCACAGGTGGGCAGGGCTGTGAGCACAGCGAGACACATGCTAGTGGATGGGGCTGCAGTCGGGGTGCGTGGGAGTGGGCAAGGCCATGCGATTTCACGTGCGGGGCTTCTAGTTTTTAAATAAAAGGATACAAGAGCTGCAATAAATAACTGGTAATTGCAGTAATCATCTCAGGCCAATTCAACCCAGTCTGGCTAAGAGGCGCCTTTGGTTGAGAGAAGAGATGAGATGTAATATGTTTTCTTGCAACTTCTTGGAAGAATAATTCCACAATTGACTGAGGACTAGAAACTTAAAAAGAAAAAGTAATGACAATGAGCAACTTGTAATATAATATCAATCTTTAATGAAGAGTCTATCAATTGATTTTATGCCAATAACAAAGAACACTTATTACTTCAAAATATAAAATGCAACATTGATATTATCAATGGCAATATAAATAAAAGCAATTTGTAATCTGTGAAGTACTATACAAATGCAATAAAAAAGCCATTTAAATTAACATTGTCATCATTTCTTTTCACTGGTCTCACTAAACCTAAGTGACTTCCCTAGAATGTTTATAATAAATACAGTTCCAATATTCCAAAAAAACACACAAAATAAATTCTCCAGAACAGTTCTCAAGCATGAGAGGGGCTCCTTTTGGATATTTACTAATTAAGACAGATCATAAAAGCTACCATGAACTTAGTAAATGTAAAAAAAAATTTATTTTGAGTTAATCACTGGAATGTCAACATCAATGGGAAAGCAGCAGTATGTCTATCCATGTATTTTATGCCTGATTTGGGACTATGGTTTCCAAAGACCCCTTGCCACAACGGGAGACTCGGCTTGCTCACATCCTCTCAAAGTGATAGCAGAGCCTCGTCAGAAACTGGCTAAAGCAAAGGTGGCAAAAGGCCGCTTTAAATGCTGAGCGTAAAATCCAATGCTTTCGGCCCAGGCCTTACCAAACTTATTCGCCACGGAAGCACTCGAGTCAGTCAGTTCCAGCACCGACAAGTGTTGGAGGTTAGACTCCCTGTGAGGAAAGGGGGAAAACAGCTCATTAAATTCTATGTCAAATACAACTTCCACAAGTCATCCCATCAAGAACGCTGTCAGTGTAATTAGCAACCTGCACCTGAAAGCTCTGCTGAAAGAAAGCATGAAAATATTGGAAAACGTGTCACAATTCAGACACTTGCCCATGACCCCGCTCAGTGATTCTGCAATGAGAAGCCATGGTAGGACTGTCTCCAAGACCTCCATGTCATGAAAAGCCTTCCTTTGCCAGAGAAAACGGGTGGTTTATCTTATAGGAAATGTGAATCTTGTAGTTGTTGGATTTTCTTTTTTCTTGGGGTTATAAAGAATCTCAGCCTGCCTTTAAGAATTAGCACAATGTTTCTGTGTGTGGCCTAACTTCCCCTCTGAACTCATTTTATTATTTTGCCTTTAAAAGGACTTATCTTTACATTATATACATACATACATATAAAATATATCATCATAAATACATATTTACTACTTGGGCTCTTTTTTGTTGTTGTTAATTCTCATCTGAGGATATTTTTCCATTGATTTTTGGTTGCCTCTTGCATGTGCCCCAACCAGGGCCAGGGATTGAGCCTGCAATCGAGATATGTGCCCTTGACCAGAATCAAACCCAGGACCTTCACTCCAAGGGCCGATGTGCTATCCACTGAGCCAAACCAGCTAGGGCTATTTTCATCCTTGTAAGTATCCTTCAACGTTTAGAAAATGAAGCATCTAAAAGCTCTCTGGCCCTAGCTGGTTGGCTCAGTTGGTTAGAGCATCGTCCAGTGCACCAATCCCAGGTGGCAAGTTCAATTCCAGGTCAGGCACATATAAGAAGCAACCAATAAATGCATAAATAAATGCAACAAATAGATGTTGTTTTTTTCCTCTCTCAAGTCAATAAATAAAAAATCAAAAGCTCTCTGAATTTTAAAGGCAAAATACATTTCAGCACAATGTTTACAAATTCCTTCTTGTAAGATAGTGAAAAAATAATTAAACTCACAGTGTGTCAACTGGAACATCAGTTGCCAAGCATTGACATCCCCACTTAATGAGGCGGTAAGACAAGAGTAAGGGGGCTGTTCGATGGAGTAAGTCTTGTTGAGCCTGAAAGAGCTGACCGGCTCCCAAAATCACCTGTATGTGAAGGGTAGGGGGTGGGGTAAGACAGTGAATAGCAACTAGTAATGATAACTTTTAAGGTTCAGGTGGAGGTAAAATATAATTAACACAGTTACGAAGGGCATATAAAAAATAACATTTACACATAAATAAAAGCAACATTATATTTTGGGGTGGCAGATGGCAAAAATATCTACCCAAACATGCAACAGTATAAAAATAATAAAGAACAGCTCACCAACTCATGGGAAATGATGGCGAAAAAGAAAATAATATTGAAAAGCTTAACTTTTATTAAATCTGTGAGTTGAGAATTCAAGAGGAGAACTAGAGAAATCTAAGATCTTTGTTATGCTTCTGGTCTTGGGTAAAAATAGGTATGACCATTAGAGAAAAATTTGACAATTCAACCAAAAGCCTTAAAAATGTATACAGCCTATGACCAATCAATTCTAGTTCTTACAATTTATCCTAGAGATATAATCAAAGGTCTATAGAAAGTTACAGCTATAAGAAAAAACTTGCAACAATGTGGATGGTCACAAATGGGATTGGTTGAATAAAGTAAAATTGTTACAAGGTAATCCTATATAATAAAAGGCTAATATGCGAATCAACCAAATGGTGGAACGACCAGTTGCTACAATGCAAACTGACCACCAGGGGGCAGACGCTCAACACAGGAGCTTCCCCCTGGTGGTCAGTGCACTCCCACAGGGGTAGCACTGCTTAGCCAGAAGCAGCAAGTGCAGATAGCGGGGACCCTCTTCTGTTTCTGCAGCAGCACTAAAGATGTCCGACTGCCAGCTTAGGCCCACTCCCTAAGCTGGCAGTCAGACATTTCCCGAGGGCTCCTTGGACTGTGAGAGGGTGCAGGCTGAGGGACCCCTGAGTGCACAAATTTCATGCACTGTGCCTCTAGTTAAAAATAATATGATAGAATATTTAATGTGAAAATGCTGATGAAATTTGTAAGTAGAATAAAAGCCACCAGATTACAAAAAAATAACAGCATATCGTAATTTTATAAATAAAACAAAAAACAATTTGCAAAGAAAAAGGGTGTACACCAAAATGTAAACTGTGGTCATCACTGTGTAGAAGATTACAGATGAATCTTTATTTTCCTTTGTTTACTAGGAAAAAAAAGGGCTTCCATATAAAGGCTCTCCAATGAACATTTATTACTTCTATGTTTAGAAAAAACCAACCAACTTTACAATTAGAAAAAATACCACAAAAAAAGAAAAACCCCAAGCTCCTAGAGAAACAGGAAACTCTATAAAGATCGGAAAGAACTTAATAAGGGCTGCCCTAAGGTACAGACTCTCTTTCTCCTTGATCGTCCTAAACAAACCATCTTCCTAAATGTTTTTCCTTATTTTTACCCAAAATTCTACCATTAGCAATGTACTTGAGTTAATAAATTCTGGTTTAAAAAGCATTAATACCTCTGGGAACCCAAGGCCTTTTAATGCTTTACACATTAACATGAATTAGTTTAATCAGACTGCTTCCCGTCAGGCTCATCATAAATTACTGAAGGAGAAACAAAAGGGACTTCTTACTGTGGACAGAAAGCTAATTTCTGAACACAGAACATTCAGCAGGTAAGTGACAAGGACTGCAGAATCTTTAGAGTCGGGTAACCGGAGAATAAGATACGGTGGAAAAGCAAGCACAGGATGGAGCCGGGAGGCCCCTGAAGACACACGGCAACGTCAACATCATGCTTAGAGTAAATCCTCTACTGCAGAAAGAGAAGTTTTTTCTTCTCTTCCTCTCTCCTCCCACTAAATGGAACCCAACCATCACATCCGAAGTTGTACTAGTAATACTCAATTTTGGGACAGCCAACCTGAGAAAACTGCCTAGCATTATGCATACAAAGGAAAGCGGTGGAACAATCTGCTCCTATATGTTCTTGATTTGTGATTTTAGATCTCATTGCTTACTCATTCCTAATGCAGCAACTATTTATAGAGGTCTTCTAAAGGCCAAGCATGGGAGACAGAGCAGAAAATAAAGACCAAGTCTGTGTGCTCACAGAGCTGATGTGCTGCCACATTCCTGTAGTCTACAATAAGCCTCAGCATTTAGATTTTATAAGTTTTCTCTCAAATAGTACTTACTGCATCTCCTAGCCTCATTAATAGTTGCTGTAAGATCAAAAGGTCTCGGCAGATGAGGAAGCGAGTTGTGGCAATTTTATGCACACCTCTGCACATGATATACCCTGCTGTGCTGCTACCATAGAGCTGGGAAAGATTCATTCGAATATTCAAAGGCTGAGCTGTAATTAAAAAAAAAGAAAAAAAAAAAAAAGAGTTAAATCATTTTCTTCTTTAAGTCAAAAAGGCACATTTGTTGTTTTGTCATTACCTGGATCGAATCCCTTTTCCATTTCCACCTCTGTTTCATAATCCATTTCCCGTATAAGAAGCCCAATGGCATGAATTGGGTTCCTAATCTCTTGCAGTTTACTACAAATATCCTCCATCACATTTTCTCTAGAAGGACAATTAGAAAACTCCTATTACTATCAAGGACACAGAAGATAAACTCTGTGTAAGTTCTGAAAACTTAAATGTGCTAAGAAATAGGAAATCCAGCCACAAGTAAAGGAATGGAGATAATCATCTGGCATACAAGATACTGTTACTTCATGAAGCAAATTTTCTCTCATTTTCTACAAATGACAGACAAGAAGAATGTGGGGAAAACACTTAACAATGAACAGTTCAAGCCACTACTTTGTACGTACTTGAATGTATATTAGAAACCTGACTTTGGTGCTAAAAATTGCTAAATTTCCATTAAGAAGTGCACTTTACCCTAAATTCTCCTTACACATCAATAGTGATCAAATCTTCCAGAATCTGTTCTGCAGCCTTTTCTGGAGACTGTAGGTTAAAACAACTCATCTCCATCATTACTGACATATCCATAGTCACAGACTCTCCAATCAGCCGAAGGCATTTTATAAGACATATGACATCCCGAGCAACATCCACATCTATGAATAAGAGAAAGTTAACATTCATATCTCAAGCCAATGAAGAGCTACTGAGTAATATTATATGAAAACTAAAGGCCTGATGCATGAAATTCGTGCAAGGAGCTCAGCTCTCGCCCACTGCAGCCCTGGCTTCGTCCAGGACGTCTGGTCTAATTAGTGTATTACACTTCTATGATATAGGATATTAATAATTAAATGCCAAGGATTTATCTGAGGTCTTAGAGATGGTTAGGACTCTTCAGTTTTCCTTAAAATGTCTACAGTGTGGTAAAATGACCAGGCAAGGTCACAGTGGCTATCAAAACAAAGCATAAGGTTCACGCAGGAAGGGGATTAAATATAGACATAACATTGCTATTACCATCAGATATGGTCGTCTCATCCTCAGTCAAAAGGTTCTCATCAGGCAGGAGGTACAAATGATCCACTAAGGAGCAAGGCATAAGGAAAGACAGGTACCCCTGGAAATACAAACCCAGTTAACATTCATTTCAGTGAATGTTTAATTTTTTTAAAATATATTTTTATTGATTTTTTACAGAGAGGAAGGGAGAGGGATAGAGTCAGAAACATCAATCAGCTGCCTCCTGCACACCGCCCACTGGGGATGTGCCCGCAACCAAGGTACATGCCCTTGATCAGAACTGAACCTGGGACCCTTCAGTCCGCAGGCCGACGCTCTATCCACTGAGCCAAACCAGTCAGGGCTCAGTGAATGTTTAAAGGTAGAAAATAATTAAGACCTGAATCGTATCACGAGGAAGCAACCACACAAATCCAAACTGAGGGACACTATAAAACAATAGGTATAGTCTTCAAAACATGTCAATGTCATGAAAGACAAAGAAAGGCTGACAGCAGCTTGTGATTAAGGTAAAAAACACCCATGACATAACATGCAAGATCTTGGATTGGATTTCAGATCAAGAAGAAACTCATGGGCACAAGTGGTAAAATCTGAATATGAACTGCATAATATTACATCACCATCAACTTGTCTGATCTTTAACTCGAGTTGTGGTTATGAAAGAATACCCTTGACCTTAGATACATGCTAAACTATATACAAATAATGAGATATGAAGTCCTCAACTAATTCTCAGGTGGAGCAAAAAAAAAAAAATATATAGAAGGAAAAAAAGCAAATGGATGTTAACCAATGGTGAATCTGGGTGAGGGGTATACGGTTCTGTGTGCTATCCTTGTAATCTTATCTTAAGTTTGAAATCACTTCAATATAAAAGGTAAATAAAATGCAAAGAAGTACAAACAATGCAGAAGACTATCTAAATACAAATGAAATATACTTTTGCGGGAGGGGGAGGAGTCCTAAAAGCCAACTGCAACATACAGCAGACCAGCATTCTGCAAGAATCATCGACTGTCTAAAGGAGTTCTTCTCTACGCCTCAGTGCCCTTACTTTTTTCAGCAGGCACACCATGTTTGTGTGTGGATTCAAATGTAGGGCAAGCGGACGAGAGAGGGCTTCTTGATACTGAAGACAGCAGGCATAGAACTTGCACCAGAATTCCTGTTGTAAATTTCGAAACTGCTCCTGGGAAAATTCATACTCTGTTACACTTCCTTGGAGCTGGCAAAGAAAAGAAAAGAAACTCTTAATAACATTAGGGATCTTTCTCCCCCAAAACATAACTGTCTAATATCACTTTCCTAAGCTATAGCCAAATGAATAATCCCTATGGCTTACATGCCATAGTCTATGTAAAGATATATATCTAATTGTCCAGTTAAAAGATTTAGACATTTATACTTCCTACTAACAAGGTTTAGTGAACAATTTGAACAATTCCTCAGTACCAACCTGCCCATATCAATATGAAAAATGAGATATATGTTTTCTTTACCCAGACCTCACCTCACTCTCAACAGCTAAAGTAACTTCTTTCTTTAGTTCACTCCAGGAAAGATCTAAATTCCTCTCAGTTCCTCGACAGAAAATCTAAAATTAAAAGAAACATGTGAGAGAGTTATAGAATACCTAAAACTGAATGAAAAATGCTCCAGTTTAGAAGGCATTGAGGTAATATATGACAACATATAGAGACTGGAATATACATTTACCCCTAACATTGTGCAAGTAATTCCTGTAACTGAAATTGAGCAAGTGTAGGGTAGTTTAGACCAGAATAAACTACAGAAATCCACGATTCTGAAAGAGTTATAACAGGGCACATTTGATCATTACAAAAAGCAAAAGGAAGGAGAATGGCTATTACTCAGCTGGAAGGAAGACCTAAGGTGATACCGAATATAAACACCCTGAGATTGGCACAAAGCTAAGCTAGAGCAGTGATGGTGGCTCACTACTGAGAATGATTTTCACAGAGGAAAACATCTGATAAATACTTTACTGATTATTTAGTACCTCGGTGTGCAAGACACATTGAGAGAAATATTACCATACAGTTGATTATTGTTAACAGGGAAAAAGTGCTGATGAGATGAAAGGAAGAGGAGAAAGTGACCATATCATTCAGAAGTTTTATCAGAGAGAAAACAGAAGCAAAGGGTAGACAGATACTGAAAAATGAACCTGGGCCTTCGCTGGTTTGAGTCAGTGGATAGATCGTCGGCCTGCAGACGAAGGCTCAGGGTTCAATTTTCTAGTCAATGGCACATGCCTTGGTTGCAGACTCTTTCCTGGCCCAGGCCCTGGTCAGGGCTCGTGTAGGAGTCAACCAATCAATGTGTTTCTCTCACATCGATGTTTCTCTCTCTCTTTCCCTCTCTAAAAAGCAATGGAAAAAATATCCTCGGGTGAGGATTAAAACCAAACAAACAAATGTACCTGGAAGAAAAGTCAAGGGTCTGGAACATTTTTTTGTTTTAACCAATTGAGAGAAAGTTAAAGAACTGGCATACTAATTCTGGAGAAAAAGAACATGGAAAAATTCTTAAAATATCTGAAGGTTGCTTTATAGGAGAGATAAGTTCTTTGATGTTATAAAAGGAATAAGCCACTAAAAGGATAGGGATTAAATCTGATCCAATACCGGGAAGAACCTTTAAATGATCCAGTCTGCGAGCAATCACTGACACAGAAGCCAGTGAACAAGTTGTCACTGGGAGGCAGAGGCAAGGAGAAGCTGAGGAGCTGGCCTTCAGAGAAGCTTCACTTCTGCTGTGCATGGGAGGTCACACCAGGAGAGGCCAAGGGGCCTTTCCATCCTCGGAGTGATAATCTACTTTAAATTCACCAATTATGGCAAGTTAAGGAAGCCTAAGTGACTGTGAAGAGTCCTTTTGTAAAATTTTAAGTGTTTCTTAACCATGTGATTCTGAAGTTTAGATTTTAGATTGAACCTGAACCAAGTCACTGTACTAACAAAAGGGTAAAAACAGAGTACCACCAAAACCAACCAAGAAAATATTTTATTTCTATATTTTTAACTATGTTTTTATGTTTTATTGGAAAATATTTTAAATTTTTTTCAAGTATAGAGATTGCATGTAGTGTAGTATGGTATCTTTTCATAATAGGACAGGCACAAATTCCTCTTTGTACCACTGACATGCTTAATTAGTCACTGGGAAAGTATTTCATCTTACCGCCTTGCTGGAAGCCTCACTTAATTGAAAGATCATTTATAAAATTACAATAGCATTTACAAACACATTTATAAATAGTATTTATAAAAATAATTGCACTATGCAATTGCAATAACAGTGTTTACAGTATGTGCAAAACAACAATTAGGAGCAGTCATTAATCTATTCTAATAAAAGAGTAATATGCAAATTAACCATCACTCCTAGACACCCAAGCCACGCCCACCAACCAATCAGAGCGACTGTATTCAAATTAACCCAGCCAAGATGGCAGTTAGTTTGCATACACAGGAGAGTGAAGACTAAAGACAGCGTAGAAGGAAGCCAAGTGCTGCAAAAGGGAGCCAAGCGGTGGTGAAGGGAACGGAGCCCAGGCAGCAGAGACAATGAAGAAGGGAGGGAGAAGCGGGGCTGGGAGGTGAGGGTGGGGTGGGGGGACGGAGCCGAGGCAGCAGAGACGGAAGTTGAGTCGGCAGAAACGGGAGCTGAGGCTGGCTTCGCTCCTTTCTCTGCCTCGTTCTGGCTCAGGAAGCCCTATTCTTGCAGGAATCTTCCTGCAATGGGCTACTAGTTATACAACAGTTATAAAACAGATAAACTTAAATAAACATTAAATATTTTCTAACTGACCTGTAAAGCTTTACATAAAGCTGCATTTATGAACCGTCCTGGTGTAAACAGACTCTGCAAATACATCTCCTGTTAGAACATTAAAACAAAAATTAGTTATCATTCTAAAAAGACAAAAACTAGAATAACTGAAGAATTTAACATGTTTGCACCAAAGCAGAGTTTCTATTACAGGAACATGGAAATCTGGCCCTTGGACATCTGAGCAGTGACGGGCAGTAGAGCAGTTCTATATTCCCCCCGAAAGTGAGCGCTGTGGTGTCTGAGTCAACCAGAAGCACTGAAAACAGTGTACTCCTCGTGAGCACCACTGGGTTCCACTGGAAACCAGTTTATCAAACTCCCAACTTGAACAAAGAGGCAAATCTCATTTACTGGTGATATGCACTAGTAAGAACAATTAAACTGGTTTCTACACTACCCACAAAGCACACATTTTATGGCTTATATATTAAAGAACAACCCCACAAGAATAATAGGAGTTAGGTGTAAAAAACAAACAGAAAACTGCAATAAGCTAAGAGGGGAAATGATGCAACAAGAATAAAATGGAAAATCTCACACTACCTAATTATTGTAACCCAATTTCATTAACCAGATTTGCCAGAATAATAAACCTCACTGACCTTCTTTCAAGTTCTTACCTTGGTCTGGGGTTCTAGGCATGATAAAAGGACCAAAATGAAGGGGAAAAACAAGGATTTTAATCATCAGCATCTGATTTTGGCATTGAGACTAAAGTCAAGTGCCAGTAAACTCTTGGGATTAGAAACATGGCAATATTCAATTTTAGATATTTAAAGTGGGCTTTCCAATCCCACAAATAGTCAGATTCAGAATCATAGCCCATAATCTTTAAATCTCATTTTAGTACTAAGGCATCAAATGAAAGCTTTTTCTACCATTTATCCCAAATGGTGTCCCTGGAAAACAGGTAGACTGGCCTGTTTGCTCCCTAATGCACTACCTTTTAAAGTTATTTTCTTCATAGCATATACCTCTACCAGCATTTATATTATTTCAAGCTTATATGCATGTATCATCATGGGTAGTACAGTGATTTGTGCCTGCCCAGAATCCATTTCCCCTTCCTTTACTAACAAATCCCTTTTCTTTCTCTAGGGAACCATTCTTCCACTATCTATACTCAACTTACTTCAACCACCTTCTACAACAGCAAGGCCCAGGTTGGACATGTTTCTCGTGCCAAGCCAGAATATTCTTTCCTCTGATCAAAGTGACTGTGTCAGGAATTACTAGATGACCCACCCAAGCCAGGTAGTAAGCATCTATTCCAGGACCTGAGACAGAGGTGCTCTCATCCCTCTGGGGTTGCTTGGTTCATAGAATGCACAGGCTCAGGTAAGGAATAAACCTGAGAATAAAACCAACAAGGAGGAAAGCAAAACAGAGACAAAGCAGAGATCAAGTCTTGATGGCATTTTCCAACCATGGCTGAAGCCAACGCATTCTCCTTTTAAACCTAAGTCAGTTTGAGGTGGTTTCCTTCACCTGCAAGAGTTCTAATATAACTGGCTCTTCCGAAACTAATAATCAGAGTAAACCATCCCCTTATGTCAGACATCCTTAGCACTGCAGAGGAGGCGGGAGAGTTAATTTAGCATAGCTTACTCTGGGGTCTTGATCATCTCTGATAATGATCTCTTCCTCTGGCAGAGGCTGCATAAAAACTGGATTCCACTGACCTGCAACATTACTACAGAGAGAAAAAGTCCGTCAGTCTATAGAACAATCCTATGTAATAAAAGGGTAATATGCAAATTGACCCAAAGGCAGAACCACTGGGAACCACTGACTGGGAACCACTGGTTGCTATGACACACACTGACAATCAGGAGGCAGACGATCAATGGAGGAGCTGCCTCCTGCTGGTCAGTGCACTCCCACAGGGGGAGCTCTGCTCAACCACAAGCTGGGCTAATGGCTGCAATTGCAGAGCAGTGGCAGGAGCCTCTCCTGCCTCCTCCGCAGTGCTAAGGATGTCTGACTGCTGTCACACATCCCCTGAGGACTCCAAGGCTGCCAGAGGGATGTCTGACTGCCAGCTTAGGCCCAATCCCTTGGGGAGTGGACCTAAGCTGACAGGTGATCATCCCCCAAAGTATCCCGGACTGCGAGAGGGCGCAGGCTGGGCTGAGGGATCCCCCAACCAAGTGCACCACTTCTAATGATGAATAAAAACAAAGCTTATGCCATTGGCAGTATCTGGGCAGAGAGGGCCCTATCACTGAACCTCTGCATTGACTGCTTGATCAACTGTTAAAAATCAACTCTAAAAATCAATACAATATTCTTAAAGAAAAAAATTCAATAAAAAGATCTTCAGAAGCCTGGCCGGCAGTGGCTCAGTGAGTTGGGCACTGTCCCGTGCACCAAAAGGTTGCCAGTTTGATTCCCAGTTAGGGCACATGCCTAGGTTGTAGGTGCAATAGTTGCAGGAGGCAGCCAATCAATGTTGCTCTCTCACACTGATTTTTCTCTTTGTCTCTCTCTCCCCCTTCCTCTCTCTCTAAAAATCAATAAAATATTTGTAAAGAAAAAAAAATTCAATAAAAAAATCTAAAAATATTACCAGATTTATGTTAGAAATTCTCAATAGTGGTACATTAAATTGTAGTATAATACTCATAAAACACTGGATTTGTTATAGAGTGGAGTTCATTATCTTTTTTGGGGGAAAAAGGGTTTCCTGTTTTAAAAAATGTTTGAGCAGCACTGTATTTGTGTAATCTATTTCCACATGATGAGAAAACTGAGATTCCCAAAGGGGCCTCAGTGTCTTTTGGAAGTGGTGGGTATCAGAAATAGTCTTTGCTTAAGAAGCAAAAAATACCCTCCCAGATTAGAAGTATTTTGGGTATGTGCTATCTCTCAAGAAAACAACAAAATAGTTCAGTATTTTCTTCATCTCACTCCAGTGCCTTATAAGAATCCTCATTTCATCCTAAAATCAAAAGGTAAGAAATAACACAAACATAAAAGAAGGTTTTTCAGAAAATAGTTAACAACAGGCAGACTCAGGGCAGAATTCTTTACATACAAACACTTGATTTTGATTCTACATAGAAAGCTCTCTTTTTCTTAGTATGAAACTGCCTGGGGTAAGGCAGGATGACAGAGGTAAGTGATACATACTGTTCAAAGTTGATGTATTTCACTACCGTTTGGTTTTCAGCATCATGCCACAGGGCCCAGATATCCGTAGAGGTTAAGGCAAAGTCAATCAGTGTTTCCTAGGAGGAAATGGGGTGAGGGGTGGGAGTTATTGACAGACCTTGCCTGGTTTGGATAGAATGTTAGCCTGTGAACTGAAGGGCCCCGGTTTGATTCTGGTCAAGGGCACATGCCTGGGCTGTAGGCTCGATCCCCAGTGGGGGGTGTGCAGGAGGCAGCCGATCAACGATTCTCTCTCATCATTGATGTTGCTCTCTCTCTCTCTCCCTTCCTCTCTGAAATCAATAAAAATATATTGAAAGAAAATAAAATAAGAAAGGGTAGCAGTTTATAATGACTTAAATTTATATCCTTAGGAGAGATAAAAGCATAAAAACAAAAGACAGTGCCCCAAGAACCGGGTGAAACCAAAATAAAATTTTGTTTGCCTACATCATGAAATATTCCATTTTAGCATTTCAATTCCAGGACAACATAGTTGAGCTAGTCAATACTTCTTTCCTATATTTGTATGACATGCAAAGGATGATTCAACCTACCTGAGAAGTGAACAGGGAAGAAATGTGATCTAGACTGTAGTGGTTATTCTCAGCGCTCACCAGTTGGAAAATGCAGAACTGTTAAAACATAAGTTGGTAATTTATTACTTGAAATACAACATGCTACTTGTCTAAACAAGAGTTTATTAGCATACAGGAACCAATTCTTAGAAAAGTATGGTCAAATACCCAATAACATTTATCATCTAAGCAATTTTTAAGTGTACAGTTCAATAGTATTAAGCACATTCACATTGTGCACCTGATCCCTCATTTTTCATCTTACAAAACCAAAACTCTGTCTGTACCTATTAAACACTTCCCATTCCCCTCTCCCACTAGCTCTTGGTAGCCAACACTGTGTTTCCTATCAATATGACTTTGTCTACTGTAGGCATTTTATATAAGAATCTTAACAGTATTCGTTTTTTTTTGTGACTGGCTTATTTTACTTGTCCTTAAGGTATATCCATATTGTAACATTTATCATAACTTTTTTTTAACTAAAACGTGTTTATTCTATAGCAAGATAAAAGCATTTTTGTCTTAGTTAAGCAAAATACAAATAACTTAATTGCTGCTAATGTAACTCAAAAAAGTATAAAACAGCATAAAAACACAGTAAGTAACAGCAATGAATGGTTCATGTCACCTGTGTTTAAAGTCTTGTTTATGAAAATGTTTACAAAATGTGATATAAAAACTTACAACTTTGAAAGAAAACATTTACATTGATTATTCGGATGTGGTATGCCTTTAAATATTCTACCAGTATTTCATCATAATAAAATTCTTGCCACTTCAATTCCTGGTCAGGGCACATGCCCAGGTTGTGGGCTTGATCCCTGGTTGAAAGGGGGGTGCAGGAGGCAGCTGACTGATATTTTTCCCCTCTCTCTCCCTTCTTCCCTCAAATCAATTAAAATATATTAAAAAAGAATAAAATGAAGTGTGGTATGAGAGTCCACACTTTAGGACGGAACGCAGGCAGGGCCGCAGCCAGCACGGGAATCAGCTCCAGCACAGGGAAGACAAAGCTCCCTGGAATGCTGATAAGATTAAATGGACTGGGGGAAAAGAAGACATATGTAAAACTTTAGACAAAAAAAGAAAAGAAATCCTTTCTAAAAACAGTGCTCTATTTGGGAAAAAAAGATTAAATGGATAATATGTAAAGTGTGAGCTCAGAGTAAGCAGTTCAAGCATTTGGTATTAAACTTAAATGGCCCTAACGCTGTGCCAAACACACAATACCCAATAAATGGTGGTTTATCACACTGCTGTATCATTGTATTACTTCCTACTTACCTCATTTACATACAACAGTTAGTGTTTAGATGATGAGCAAAATTATTTCTAAAATTTAATTTTCCCTCAACCACCTATGAACACCTATATCCCTTTCATAACTCCATTTTTTTCACACAGACTTGCAAATTTGTTTTCCTGTTGGTTTTTGGTTAACTTTTCCTTTCAGAGTCCTTTAAACTCTATACCCTGACTTCTCCTGCATGATCTTTTAATCTACACATGAGCACAAAACCCACCATTTCTGCAGAAAGGAGAATTGAAGCTGACACTAAGAGCTAAAACAGACTCGACGAGTTCACAGCCACTTCCCCACGTATAGAATAACTTCATACATGTCATGTGTTTCATACCTGTCCCCGTTTTGGTGCGTGCATGTAAATCCCCAGATAGAGTCCCATGGCAGGGGAGTAAGCAAGTCGTAATTTGTGTCCAGTCCCAGCAGTGAGCTGAAGGTCTTTTTTCACAGGGACATACTCCAGTATGTTGGCTACCATCAGGCACATTTGGTCCTGTCCAAGTAATAAGTGGCATCAGAGTATTTAGGTTAAAAAACAAGTCCCCTCCCCCTTTAAAGGATACATCCATTACATCTAGCACTCTGCCTAATTTATGTGCTAAAGGACCATACAGGTGTGTATTTATTTTTATTTTTTTTGGAGGGCTAAGATGAAATTATCTCTTAGTCTGATAGAGATAATTATGAGCTGTTTTGTGAATCTTGGAAACTATTTTACCAACTGCATTTCAAGAGCATATTTGGCCTGTCTGGTGTCGCTTAGTGGTTGAGCACTGACCCATGCACCAAGAAGTCATCGGTTCAATTCTGATTTAGGGGACATGCTTGGGTTGTAGGCTTAATCTCTGGCAGTGGTGTGCAAGAGGCAGGCAATGGATGTTGATATTTTCTCTCATCAATGTTTCTATCTCTCCCTTCCTCTCTCTCTAAAATCAATAAAAACATCTTAAAGAAAGAATACACTCTGTACTAGTATTTCAACTTTTCTATTATTTCATTAATTTTCAAAATATAGATGAAAACTTAGCTGAGAAACGTATGAAAAATGAAACCAGAAATGGCCCATAATTTTCAAACTAAGTGATCTGATAATCTAACAGAAGCAGCAAGATTAACTTCAATTATCTTACAATCCACAATTCCTTTTCAACTTACTGTAACTAAAAATGTAGCATTTACCTTATAAGACCACATGCGTAGTTTATGATCCTGGCACAGAGCAAAGATGAAGGCATCATTCTCAACACAATGAACAGCAAGACTGAGGGGACGATCTGAAGACCCCTGATCACCTCTGAAAACGTAAGGCCAAGTTGTATTATTGCAAATCATCTGGTCGTTATAAATTGCAATTTAAGAGATGATGTACACTGTTAACAGGAGCAACAGCTTGTATGTCGGCAAAAGGTCACTACAGTTTCTATTTAATTTACAACCAATGACTATGATAAATTTTAAAAGGCTCTTTATAACAATGGAATACTGATCTGACCATCAAATGCTTTCTATTTCTAATATTTCATAAAATTGGATTTGGTTAAGGCAGGGCAGAGTGCAGAACTGGATGCTGAGAGTATACACAGGAAGCCAGTTTCTGTTGCCAAGGTGTCCAATCCCAAGTTCAGTGGGCTCTGCTCTGTGGCTCTCCTCAGCGGAAACGTGATGTTGGGTATACTCTGACCCTTTCCAGTATCATTTTTATCTGCCTTGGAGTAAGAATGGAAGCACCAACAGTGAACAGTGCAAAAAGATTAAATTCTTAGGCCTTTTGATTTACCTGCCAGGCTCCACCTACCTGATAGCTGTTGGCATCCAGCCTACAAGCAGTCGTTGCATTACTGAACTCTGCTTCAGTTCCACAACTGACACCATCCCTGAAAGATTAAAAACAGACCAGTAATATATTCCAAGCCATCTCCTGACAATACTCAGTGAAACGCAAAGATGAGAAGGATGCAACTATGAACTAGGTCTTTGTAACAGGTGACAGGCTTACACATTCTATCTAGGAAAATCTTAGGATGTGCTTTCCATGAATATAACCGAAAATCGTTTGAATCATTATTGGTTCAATAAAAACGACATTTTCAGATTCCTCGGGAAAATTTTTGCCACTTATAAATAGTAACTCATATTGCTCAGAAATACTTCATTCCTCTCAAAAGAATCACTGTGGACCTCTCATGGGTTGGGCAGTGCTACGTGCTACAGATGGAGCAGTAAACAAAATGAAAAAACTCCTTCCCTCGGGGAATTTACATTTCACTGGGAGGTGGGAGAAGCAAGAGTTAACAAATGAAGTAGAGCAAGAAGAGAAAAATAAAACATGGAAAGGTGATAGTGAATGCTAGGGTGGGTGTACAACTTCAAAAAGAGTGGTCAGGGAAGGCTTCATCAAAGGGACACTGAGCAAAGACCTAAAGGAACTGAAGGAAGAAGCCAAGCTGGTAGCTGGGGAAAGGTGACCCAGGCCAAAGGGCTGAGGAAAGTGTGCCTGGTATGTTCAGGGAATTGTGCGAAGGGAAGCAGCTGGTGCTGAGAAGGTAAGGGAGAAAGAAGGCAAAGTGAGGCAGCGGGGAGGGGGGGGGGTGTCACTCTATGCCAATGTGAGGAATGTAGGTTTATTCAGAGCAAGCCAAAGAACAATCTTCATTTGAACTCTTTGAACAGAGTGTGGTGAAGACTCAACTTAGGTGTTAAGTGAATCAATCTGCCCAAGAAGTTTCAGTAGAGGGCAGGGATAGATGTGGAGACGCATTTGGGAAGCAAAAGCAATAATTCAGGCGAGAGAGTGGTGGCTTGGAACAGGGCATCAGCAATCCAATTTCCTTGTGTCAATTATTTTGGTTATAGTTCCTCAACCTGAAGGTAGACACCTAGTCAACTCATCTCTACTAGAGGCCTTAGAATAGGCTGTCTTGCAGTTATCTTTTCCTATATTCTAGCAAGCCTTCCAGTTCCTCATCCACTGTATAAATAAAATCTTGCTGTTTTGGAAAAAACAACAGTAAAGCAGTAGGCTCACTACGTGATACTGAATGACCACTAGTATGAAAGCAATTCCTGTACTGAATGATGGGTTTGGACTTTTAAGTCCAACCTTCCTTTTTAAAGTTAGATCCAAGCTCAGTTCCCATTCTTACCAGGTATGTCATAAGGAGGTAGTTTAAGAATAAAGATCCCCCCAGCAGCAGATGGTAGAGCAAACAGGGCTTCCCCATCACTGCTAAGCCAGGCTGCCGAGGTGGTAGAATTTGGGGGGAGGCCGGGGACTGCTGGAATCAACTGATAGTTGCAAGGATCCCTAAAGTCAACTTTTCCAACGTCAGTGAATATGGATTGCATTTGACTTTCAACTACCAACTCCTGTGGAGAAATTAGAAAAACAAATCTGTTAAATCCATAGTGGGCAGAGTTTTGTAGTTCCTCTCAACTGCTAATTGTCGAGCTTAAAAAGTTATTCTGTTTAATAAAATCTATTTCTTCAACTTAAAATGTGTCTGATCATCTTAAGTAGTAACTATGAAATTATACTTGGTGAGGGCTAACAAGGAATCCACAGTTCCTTCACTTCCAAAGGACATTCCTCTAAATCTGTGACAACCAGAGGCATCTAGGAAATAAATGACTTAACCAACTTACACTCCTATACATCCGGGAAGGGTGAGGTAAAAGCAACCTGTGCACTGTCTGATTGGTTAATATCAAGATTATCACATGGTTCTGAGTCTCAGAGACATGAACCCCTCCAGGCAAGAGGCTACAATTTTGGAATTTGAGGCGAACTGCATTATTCAACAGATTTATGTCCAGTGACTCTTCTACTAGCTCCAGTGTATCTCCAGAGGTCTTCCTATTTAAAAAAAAAAAAAAAAAGAGAGAGAGAGAGAGAGAGAGAGAGACAAAAAAAGACAATTGTTCAAAAAGCTTATGCTTTTCTTTCTGATTGTTGCTATGAAATATATGAAAATTATTTCCAGGTGAACTTTCCCAATATGAAAATTCTGAATAAAGACATTCAGACCAATTTTTACATTCCAAACCACCACATTATATAGATTTACAAAACAGCACAATATAAAGTTCAAATATTATGTGATTCTATGTTAAATAGAGTTATTTCCAAACTAGACAGTCGGTTTACTTAAGTTCCACTATAATGAAAATCCACACCACCGACCTCCCTCTGTCACGTTCCTTGTGAAAGAATGTGGCCTCCACATATGTAACTACAGCCTCAACTCCAGTGACCCTAATAAATACGGGCATTTCCCCCTCAAGTACTTCTGTTACTTATTCCCACTAGGATGCAGGGTAGACGCTTCTTCAGGTGCATCTCTGCCATGTGGTAGCCCACCATCTCATTACCATATTACCCACATTATTCCCCCCAAAGTGGGTCTCCTTACCCTGAGAAGTGGGGAACATACAGCCCAGGAAATCATTTGGTCTAGGCTTGCCAAGGCGTTAGGGGCAAATTAAGTCAAGGTATGACTAACAGGCTATACAGCAGGTTAATTTTTAAGTGATAATTTTGTATTGTCTACAAATGTTATAAATATCCAAATGGTCCTTGGCAGAAAAAAGCTTCCCCATCCCTGCCTTACGGCAATTAAAGGCCAACCCCTGATTCTCTCAAGGACATCCCTCCTGCTTCCATCTCGCCTTCTCCCATAAACACTCAAACACGCTCCTCCCAGGCCTCTTCCTTCCCGTCACCCACTCTGGCCCCCTTCCAGCTACCATGTTTCCTCCATTGTCCTCTATGGCTGTGTTTTCTCTGTTTCCTCAGTGAGTCCTTCCTACCTCCCCAATCTCAGCCTCTCTCACATCACTTTCTCCCATTGCACTTAAGCCGCAGTCAGTTCTTCCAGTTCTTTCCACCTCGTGGACTTTGCATATGATGATCCTTCTTGCCTAACTGCTCTCCCCCCCAAACCCCTGCCTGGCCAACCATTCACCCCCCAGATCTCAGGTTAAATGGGACTTTCTCAAAAGGCTTTCCCACCCCCACAAAAAACATTTGGCCCTCCCCTTAGCCTCTCATAGTCCCTGTACTTTCCCCCTGAAAAATATGTATTTATATTCCTACTACGGGCCCGGTGCACAAAAATTTGTGCACTGGGGCGGTGGTGGTGGTGGGGGGGGCTGTTTCCTCAGCCCGGCCTGTGCCCTCTCACAGTCTGGGACCCCTCTGGGGATGTCCACCTGCTGGTGTGCCTGGCCAGTCTGGGTGAGGGGCCAATGTCTGTTTGCAGGCTGATCAAGCTCCCCAGTGGAGACCCTCACCCCAGGGGGTGTGGCAACCCTGGGTGAGGGGCTGAGAGCAGTTTTCAGGTTGCCCACAGCTCCCACTGACCCTCCGGGCCATCCGCCTGGGAAGTGATGGGGTGGCGCTGGCCACCCCATAGGATTCCCAGGAGGGGGCCGTGGGGTCCCCGGCTAGTCCCTTCCCCCCACGCGCCAGGCTTCTGCGCCTGGGAGGCCGATGAAGTGGCACTGGCCAGGCGCTGGCCACACAATTGGCCTCCCAGGAGGGGGCCGCGGGTCCCACTCGTCCTCGCGCCCCCCCCCCCCCCCAGGCTTCTCCGCCTCGGAAGGCATCCCCCGGCCCAGGGTGCCAGATGCCTTCCCAGGACCTAGGCTCCCAAGATGGCAGAGGCCACAGCTGTACATCGGAGCTGTGGCCTCCACCATCTTGGCTGGGCTAATTTTCATACGGCCACTCTGATTGGCTGGTGGGCATGGCTTAGGCCATCCCGAAGAAACGGTTAATTTTAATATTACGCTTTTATTAGTTAAGAAGATGTTGTGGTCATTGATTTAATGTCTTTCCTTCTTAAAAGGGCCTCACGGAAGGTGGGTCCACATCTAACACCGCTACATCTTACATGATGAAAATGGTGGTGGTTTTTGTTCATCACTTCATCCCTGACACCTCTAGCAAAGTGCCTGACGGGCTCACATCTGTCTGCAGAATGAAGGACGCTATGAAGCGTTAGAAAAACTCAACGGGCTTATGTCTAAAACTGGTCTTGGGGGCTCTCCCGCTTACGCTGCAGTTCTCCTGCTTTTAGTTCTGCCCCGATAGGGCACATCCCCTAGAACTCTGGTTTCCTGAATTTCCTCCGGGCTCACATATGATTAGAAAACAGTCTTCCGTTTTCCCTGCTGGTCATCGCTCCGGAGAATGACACGCTGAGGACGACCCGACGGAACACCGCACTTACCAATGAATGAACCTGTTCCTGGTGACGGAGAGCAACCTGCCGCTTTCCACGTAGTAGAAGCCTCCCGCGCTCTCACTGTATTTCACGGTCCCGGCCACGGCGCTCGCAGTCCCTGCGAGAGGAGAGTGATCAGCCCGCACACGAGGCTCTCCGGGACGGCAGGCACCGAGGGCGCCGGAGAGCGGAGGGTGACAGCCTGACAACCCACCCAAAGAGAGAGGGGAGAAGAGGAGGAAGCCCGTGCCCGGGCGCTAGCCATGTGCACTCGGGAGGGTGGACTGGGAATCGGAGATCTCGGGACCCGGGACGCGGGGACGAATCGGGTCGCGCCCGCCTCGGCTGCTTCCGTACCAGCGCTGCACACCGCGAACTCCCGAAAGTGCCTCGGCCTTTCGCGCTCAGCGCCGCTGAGCTCCAGGAAGCTCCGTTCCAGCGCTCCCGCCGCCGCCATCTTCCCGCCGCTGCCGCGAAGCCCGACGGGACGCCCGCGGGACCGGCGTCGGCGTCACTTCCGGGGGCGGGGCGGGCGGAGGCGCCGGCAGGTGAAGCAGCCCGGAGCGGAGGAGGGCGGCTGCGACCCTGCCTGGCGGGGCTCCCGCCGAGTTGGCTGGAGACAAGGGAGGAGGACCGAGAGAAAGGGGAAAGAGGAGTCGACTCTGCCCGCGGAACCTTCGCGCAGCCGTCCCGGGCGTCCCCGGGGGGCGGTGCCCTTTTCCCGGCGGCCTCGGGGCGGGGGGCGGGGCCGGGTTTGTTTCCATTTTTTAAAAAGCCGGCGCGGGCGGCGGGGCCGAGCTCCCCGAGGGCGGGGTTCTGGGGGCCCGGCGCCCTCTCCCTGCGTCCGGGTGCCCCTACCCGGTCTCCTTTTCTTCACTCTCCCCCGACACGTGGGATCGGGGCGAGCGGAAGTGAGAGGCGGAGGGGCCTTTTGTGTTGGAGTTTCCCCCCAAAGACCGTATTCTGTAGAAGGAAGCGTAGTGGATTCAGTAAAACTTGGATGCTGCAACCCGCTGAGGTGACCTAAATGCTGTTCGCGTGGATACGTGAAAGGAATTTGCCTTTCATCCACCCGTGACCTGAAGAAGAGACTGCGGCTTTACCCGGATCTAGCGCCGCGCAGAAGCTTGGTATTGAGGAATATGCTAATTTTGAGGGGAAAGGCCCTCTCCTCCTCCCCGTAGGAAACGTTTGTTAAGCACCTCTGTTATTATTTCTTGCTATTACCAGTGACCGCCGCCCTTCTTGGACTTTCCCGGTTTCATTCATCCCACTCTGACCGCTCTTCTCTGTCTCTCTTTGCAGCTCACTCCTAGGACGCCAACTCCAGCAACGCAACCCCTTCATTCTGCGTCCAATCCATGGCTCCTACCTCCTTTTCACTGTGCCTCACTTCCTTGATGCTTCCTTCTTGCTCTGCTTAAATTTTATTAAAGCCTGGCAGATGTGGCTCGGTGGTCGAGTGTCCACCCATGAACCAAGAGGACACATACCCAGGATGCAGGAGGCAGCTGATTGATATTTCTATCCCTCTCTCTAGAAATCAATAAAAATATATTTAAAAAATTTTTAATTAAAATACTCCCTTTCCTAGTTCTGTTCATCATACTCTGATAAAAATTACAACTGTGATTAAATTCAAATTTGCAGCCAAACAGGCCTGCAGAAAAATAGTCGTGCTGACATGCTTCCCTGTACCTCCATCATTACTCTGAACCTTAAATGCGCCCTACTGCTACCCAGCAAACATACATTGTATTTCTTTTGTTCCCTTACTGTCCTACATGAATATGTCACAGCCCCTTGTGGACAAAAGGAGCCACATGCTAGCCTGAAAAGGCTCAGCGGAAGCCTGCATGGCATTCCCACAGGCTCAGAGACCTAGAGTGATCACAAAGATGGTCTGAAAATTAGATATTTATCTACAAACAGGTTATGGTGGGTGGCCACATCCTGGGCCAGTGTTTTCCCTGACGGGAATCACCTTTGATCTTTACTGAGCCAAATGTGCTGGGCGCCAGGACAAGTTCCTTCATTATCATGTTAATTGACCCTGCACCCACCTGGGTATCTGTACATCATTTTGCTTTTTATCCAATCCCAGGGATTTCCCCGCTTTGCTTTATCCCACCTCCTTAATCTATCACCAATGAATTTCATGTAACCCACTTACGTGTTTTCCTTTTGATGGTAAATTTATAAAAGCACCGTGTAAACTCCCATTCTCCGGAGCATTATCTCAATTCATTGAGGTTCTGCTTCCCGGCATATGTCGAC
>PVJC01014464.1:0-38622 GCA_004026665.1 Murina feae
AGGCTGGCCTGACCACGAGGCGGGGTTTTCCCTGCTTTCTGGTGGATGGAGGAAGATGGGCAGTAGGCAAGCTTGGGAGGCAGGCCGCACCCAGCCCTGGCCACGCTCAAAAAAGAGAACAACATGCAGGGGAGGGCAAGAGTCTGAGAGATCAGCATAGAGGGGGTGCCTGCTCCAAGCCTCCACGGTGTGCCTGGGGCAGGCCCCCAGCAGGTAGAGACACACAGGAGGACTGCTCCGAGCCTCAGATGTGGCTGGGGGCAGGTCCCCAGTGGTGACACACACACACACACACACACACACACACAAAAGGCGCCTGGCAGACTGGGGCCATCATAGGACATCCACTGAGGGGTCCCAGACTATGAGAGGGGGCAGGCCGGGCTGAGGGACTCCCTCCACCCCGAGTGCACAAATTTTTGTGCACCGTGCCCCTAGTATATATATAAAAGCCAAGTGACTAGAGGACAGAATGACTACAACAACCAGAATGACCAGTTGCTATGACATGCACTGCAGCCCAACTGTCCACAGACCTTCCCCCTAGCTGGTTTCCCCAACCCTGATTGGGTGCAGGGAGGCCGGCCAACTGCCTGCAGCCACCCCCACAGCTGGCCCTGCCCCCAATTGGCTCCCCACCCTGATCAGGGGCAGGGCCAGCCAGCCAACAACCTGCTGCCCCTCACCCCAGCTGGCCCCACTCCTGTTTGGCTCCCCCACTCCAATCGGGGGTGGGGCCAGTTGGCCAACTTCCCACATCCCCTCACTCCCACGGGCTGTACTGATGGTCCCCACCAGGGCAGGCTGGCCAGCCCTCACCTGTGTATGAATTCGTGCACTGGGCCTCTTGTATTGTAATAACTATGTATGGTGCCAGGTTGGTACTAGACTTATTAGGAAATCATTTTGGAAATTAGATAAGTGTCTGACCCCTTTGCTGTGAACCTGAAACTAACAAAATAGTATTGATGCCAACTGTTAAATAAATAAATAAATAAATAAATAAATAAGTAAATTTAAAAAGATACAGATTTTTAAAAGCTTTTCTTTTATTTCAAGAGTTATCTGAGCTCCCTTCCCCTCTTCTATCAATCTCTGTTTGATCTCTAAAACGTGTCCAACAAAAATGAACACATACTTTAACAGCTGATATCTTAATTTTGAAAATGATTTTTTTTAAGTAAACACTGCTTTTATAATTATTCAAAGTGTGTGTATACATATTTGGAGAGACTTTATATATTTTATTCTTTATTTTATATTGGGAGCTATACTCAAATATCTGGTGACCCTCTCAGTATTATATTACTAGGTGCCCAGTGCACGAAATTTGTGCACTGGTGGAGGGTGTTTCTCAGCCCAACCTGCCCCCTCTCACATATTGGGAGCCCTCAGGGGGTGTCCTACTAACGGCTTAGGCCCACTCTCTGCTCCCCTTGGGAAGCGGGCCTAAGCTGCAGTCTGGCCTCCCTTTGTGGGAGGTGACCAGGCTAATCAGGAGAAGCCACCAGCCCCATCATCCCGCTGCTGTAGCCACTGCCAGTCACCACAGCCACCAAGGTGTTTTCATCAACATGGACTCCAGTCCCTTCATGATGAAGAAATGACAACTTTCTTTAGGCATTTTCAAGATGTGTCTTTCATAGGATATGACATTTCTTTCTTTCTTTCTTTTTTATCCTCACCTGAGAATATGTTTCCATTGATTTTTAGAGAATGTGGAAGAGAAGGGAAAAACAGAGAGAAACATCAAAGTGAGAGGAACATTTTGATTGGTTGCCTCCTGCATATGCCCTGACCTGGGCCCCAGCCAGGGTGGAGCCTGAAACCTAGGTACATGCCGTTGGTAAGAATTGAACCCAGGCCCTGCAGTCAGCAGGCTGAGGCATTATGCACTGAGCCAAACAGGCTAGGGTAGGATATGACATTTCTTAGCCCTGTAGCAGCAAACCTTCATTTTTTTTTTCTCCTGGAGTGTGATGGAAAAACCCTAGATTACCTTTAGGGATTCTTATTACCCAAGTTACTAAGAATATTACCAGTGGCATACAGGGAGCTTAGTCAATAAGCAGTGAGAAAAGGTGTTTCTTCTGTAGCTCACTCCGATCACTGACTCCACCCCTGCCTCTCCAATTCCAGCTCGACCCCTGCCCAGGCCTGTAACCTCTGGCCAAAGTTGCAGGCCTGGGCAGGGGACCCCCAAACCCCGCCAATTGCCAGCTGCACAGAGCCCAGGCCTCTGTGATCACTGGCTCTGATCCTGCCCCCTGCCATCACTGGCTCTGCCCTTGCCTCACTGGCAGCCTCTGGCCAAGGCTGCAGGCCTGGGCAGGGGACCCCCAGACCCCAGGTTTGCCAGCTCCACTGGTGCCCAGGCCCCTGCAATCTCAAGCCTTGCCCCTGCCCAGGACTTATGCCTGGCTAGGGAACCCTCACACCCTTCTGATTACCGGCTCCGCCCTTGCCCATGCCTGAGGACTCTGGCGAAGGCCTCTGGCCTGGGCAGGGGACCCCTAGCCCCCTCTGATCACCTGTTCTGCTCCTTGGGCCCCCCGCCTCCCCCACCACCTGCCTGGCTAACAGGCCTGACCACTTCAGTGGCAGGGCTGAGCCGGACTGGGCACTGCCATCTTGTGGCCATTGGGGTGGCCATCTTTGTGATAGAGTGATGCCTAATTTGCATATTACTCTTTTAGTAGATAGAATGTGGTATGGGTGCCTCCATCTTGTGGCTATGGAAGAAGCCATCTTGTGGCTATGGGCACTGCCACCTTGTGTCCATGGGGGAAGCTATCTTGTGTCCATGGGGGAATCCATCTTTGTGATGGAGTGATGCCTAATTTGCATATTACTCTTTTATTAGATAGAATGTGGTATGGACGCCTCCATTTTTTGGCTATGGGGACAGCCATCTTTGTCATGGAGTGACACCTAATTTGCATATTACTCTTTTATTAGATAGGATACTAGAGGTCCGGTGCACAAAATTCATGCATGGAGTGGGAGTGGGAGTGGGAGTGGGAGTGGGAGGTGGGGGTGGTGTCCCTCAGTCCAAGACAGAGCATGGGTTCTACTGCACCCTTTCCAATCTGGGACCCCTGGAGGGATGTCCAACTTCCTGTTTAGGCCTGATCCCACTGGTGGGCAGTCGGACATCCCTTTCATAATCCAGGACTGCTGGGTCCCGACTGCTTGTCTGCTGATTGCCCTAACCACTCCCCTGCCAGACTGATCAATGCCTAACTGCTCCTGTGCTGGCCTGGTCCCCCCTCAACTGCCCTCCTCTGCAGGCCTGGGTTCCCTCCAACTGCTCTCCCCTATAGGCCTGGTTCCTCCACAACTGTCCTCTCCTGCAGGCCTGGGTGCCTCCCAACAGCCCTCCCTTGCTGGCCATCTTGTGTTGGCCATCTTTGACCACGTGGGGACAGCCATCTTGTGATGGTCAATTTGCATATTACTCTTTTATTAGATAGGATATTACACTTCCTTATATATACGGATATCTTAAATGTATGGGTATATAAATATATATACAGAAAATATAAAATTCATTTATATTTAGGAATAGTCAGTCCCAATAAGACTAATTAGAAACCTTGAGTAGGAGTAGAGTGTCCTTAATACCTATGATATTACTGGGTGAGGCATGTAGCCATTTCCATGGGGATTCTAAATTCCATTCAGGTAATTCCTTTGGGCTATTCAACTTATTTAGTTAAAAATCTGGTGATGTAAGAGATATGGGGGTGTGAAATATCCCCTTGGCCTCTCCCCCTGAAACTTCGACAAGTTAACCAACTGTAATTCAACAAAGAATTCCCTACTCAACAGAGAGGCATATCTAAGAGACCCATGCACTGGGACATCTAATGATGGGCAACTAGGAATAAACAGGGAGACAAGAAAGGAGGATAGCACAGAGGACTTGAAAATACAGACCTGCAGCCTGAACTTAAGGCTCAGCCTGGAGTGGGGAGAAAGCCAATGGTAGCATGTGCTTCCTCTGACCTAGAAGGACAGAGAGGTTCAAGGGGCAGCCTAGCAGGGCAAGTATAAAGGAGAGTAAACAGAGACTGAGCCAGTAAGCATCTGACAGAGCATGGGTTCTACTGTGCAGCTCTTTTTGGGCCAGGAAGTGGTATTTCAGAAAGAGAATGGTTACCACAGTGCCCTGCTGCCACCACTTAAGCTACCAAAACTCATCTCCCATTGCCCTTGGAGTCAGGTCAAGGAACCTATTATCTGTAAACCAAGAGCTATTGTAGTAGAATCGTTGTTTCCCTCTGCAACTGATCCTCAGATAGGATGGTGAGGGCAAGACAAATCCCACCCCCAAGTAGCAAGGCTGTACTGGCTTAAGGAAGTCATGGAGGTCATGTGAAGTCACAGGGGTAAAAAATCTTTAATTCAGTGCCATCTACTGGAAAATATTAGTAAGACTTCTTCAGAAAAAGCTGCTATTGGCCATGTATATAGACATATATAAATGTCTAAGCAAAGGAGGACAGAAAACTCCATGAATATCCAAGTTAACAAGGATGATCAGAAAGAAAGTGAAAAATCCCCAGAAAGCAAGCTGGAATACATAGAAATCCTATATAATAAAGAGGTGATATGCAAATTGACCATAACAAGATGGCTTCCCCCATGTGGTCAAAGATGGCCACCCCCATGTGGATACAAGATGGCTACCACAAGATGGCCAGCAGGGGAGGGCAGTTGTGGGTGATCAGGCCTACAGCAGGGGACAGTTTTGGGGGATCCAGGCCTGCAGGGGAGGGCAGTTAGGAGTGACCAGGCTGGCAAGGGAGGGCAGTTAAGGGTGACTGGGCTGGCAGGGGAGGGAGATGACAGTTAGGGGCAATAGATGCCAGCAGGGTAAGGCAGTTAGGGGTGACCAGGCTGGCAAGGGACAGAAGTTAGAGGTGACCAGGCCAGCAGGGGAGGGCAGTTGGGGTCAACCAGACCTGCAGGGGAGGGAAGTTAGGGGGTGACCAGGCCAGCAGGGGTGGGCAGTTAGAGGCAATTGGGCCAGCAGGGGAGTAGTAAGGCATCAATCAGGCTAGCAGGGGAGTGGTTAGGGAATGATCAGAATGGCAGGCAGAAGTGGTTAGAGGCCATCAGGTAGACAGGCAGGTGAGTGGTTGGGAGCCAGAAGTCTTGGATTGTGTGAGGAATGCCCATGGGATCAGGCCTAAATGGGCAGTCAGACATCTCTTGAGGGGTCCCAGATTGGAGAGGTTGCAGGCTGGGCTGAGGTATACACCCTCCTGTGCATGAATTTCATAGATTGGTTCTCTAGTATATTATACTAGGGGCCCGGTGCACAAAATTTGTGCACTTGGGGGGGGTACCTCAGCCCGGTCTGTGCCCTCTCGCAGTCTGGGACCCCTCGGGGGATGTCCACCTGCTGGTGTGCCTGGTGAGGGGCTGATGGCTGTTTGGAGGCTGGCCAAGCCCCCTAGTGGGGACCCTCACCCCATGGGGGTGTGGTCAGCCTGGGTGAGGGGCTGAGGGCCATTTTCAGGCTGCCCACAGCTCCCATTGACCCAACATCCTAGTGAGGCTGGCTGGAATCAGGTTTCTGGGGTTTATTTATCTTCTATAATTGAAACTATGTTACCTTGAGCAGAAGCCTTGGCAGGCAATGGAAGCCTCCTGTTTGGTTCAGCTCCATGGCTTCTATAATTGAAACATTGTTGCTTGAGCAGAGGCCCACCAACCTAGTCAGGTAGTTGCAACAGAAGCCTCCTGTTTACTCTAGCTCCGTGGCTGCCAGCCTCCATCTTGGCTGAGTTAATTTGCATACAGCCGCTCTGATTGGCTGGGAGGCATGGCTTGACTGGTGGGCGTGGCTTAGGTGTCCCAGAGTGATGGTTAATTTGCATATTACTCTTTTATTAGATTAGGTAATAGGCAGAGATTTCAAGATAGTAGTTTTGAAAATACTGAAAGTAATGGGAGAAAATACAGACAGGCTATTCAACACACTCAGAAAACAAATCAATGAACAAAATGAGTACTTTATAAAAAAGATTGAACATTTAAAAAAGAACCTATCAGAAATCCTGGAAATGAAGCATGCAATTAAGGAGATTAAGAGTTAACTACTGAGCATAGAAAACAGAGCCAACCAGATGAAGAAATGAATTAGTGATATCAAAGATAGGAATCTAGAAATAATTCAGTGGGTAGAAGACAGAGGAAAAAGGAAAAAGCTCTATGAAAACTGTCTGACTCCATCAGAAAAAACAATAGTAGAATAACAAGAATTCTGAAGGAGGAAGAGAGGGAGCTGGGAATGCAGAATCAATTCAAACTAATAGTGGATGAGAACTTCCCAAACCTATTGAATGAACTAGATCCTCAACTATAAGAAGCAAACAGAACACTTAGATACTTTAACCCAAAGATGCCTTCTTCAAGGCACTTGGTATTAAAACTGTCAAAAATTTAATGGCAGAGAAAAAATTCTCAAAGCAGTCAGAGACAAGAAGGAAGTGACCTACAAAGGAAAAGCTGTCAGAATTTCAGCCCACTTCTCAGCAGAAACTCTACAAGCCAGATGAGAGTGGAATCAAATATTTAAACATCTAAAAGAGAGAAATTATGAATAATATATCCAGCATAATTATCATTTAAACTAAAGGCCCAGCATGTGAAATTGTGTGGCCCCACCCATCCACCCACCCGCCACCTCACCACACTCACAGTCCCATCCACCTTCATGCCTCACTGCACCTGCTCACCTGCCACCCCACCCACTCACCGTCCACCAGCCTTGCTCTGATCAGAGCCTGTGGGCTGTGAGGGAGGCACTGAGAGGTGCTCCATGCACTTCCTGTTGACCAGTCATTTGGTTGATACGTCCTAATGGAAACTGGCCTTTTGTAATATAGATATGAAGGAGAAGTAAAGACATTCCTAGATATACAGAAGCTGAGGGATTTTATCACCAGAAAACCTCTATTTCAGGAAATACAAAAGATAGCTATTCTACAGAAAAAAAGAACATAAGGTCACAACACTAAAAATAAGATCACAAAAAAACTTACAGCATAAAAAGGGATAATTTGTGAAAACAAAAACATAAAAGGGAAGTGGTAAAAGTTTGAACTGTCAAAGGAGGATGAATCAGATCAGATGCACTCAAAAGAAAAATACTGAATATATGCAACATGAGAAGATATTGAAACCTTAAATATAAAAGTACATCTTTTTTAATAAATAGTTTTGCTTCAATTTTTTGGCATCATATCACTGATAAGCTGGTCAACTAGAAGCAGTCATCAGCTACTGAGGAGACATGAGGAAAGTTCTTACAGGCTATTAGGGAAAGTAATGTGAAAATGGGGGAAAGAAAGCCTGGAAAAAGATTAAGGAAAGTATTTGACTCAATATTAACTTTTTAACCTTTTTGAAATTGAGTTTACTACAAAATTAGAAGGTTGGATGAAGTCCCTCCAGAAGTTCACACTAAAGAGTTCTGTGACTAGGTAATTTTGGAACAGGCATATTTCATCTCATGTCCTCCATCCCCCATTCAATGAGCCAGTTTAATTTTGTTTTACCTAGCATATTATTAACTAATTTGCCTACAAATCCTCCCTACTATTTTTTTCCCTTTGCTACTACTCATTAACATATTTTAAAAATGAAGCTTAAGTTGACATGCAATTTCCCATTCTACAATATGTTTCACTGAGTTTCACAACTTCAGCTAAATGTTTTGGTTACAGAAAAAAAAAGGGAAAACATATACTGTATATCAGAAGTTTTATTCACTATACTTTCTCTTATAATAGTATAGAACTTTTAGAGTGGGAGAAAAATCTACCACAATTTCAATGAAACTAGACATTTCTATGTATAGTTTAACATCTCATCTGTGTGCTACCAGCAATATCTGGGGCAGCTGATCACCAAAGCATCGGCTGAATTGCTGCTAATTCAGTGGGTTTTATTTGGTTATGAAGATAGATGATTGAGACACATCTGACAATTTTGGCAATCAATGAATGAAATAAATCAACCATGTGGTGACTGGACTGGCTTCTCAGTGATCAATGTGACTTAAACAGAAAGTAACTGTGGGTAAAATTAATCCTTAAACTGCAGGATTAGACTATGATATCAAAATAAAGTTCAAGTGGGCATTCATGATAAATACTTTTTAATGCTATAATTATAAATTAAACTGTTAAACTGTTTCTGTTATTAGCCCATGTACACAGACAATAAGGCCTTGGGGTGGGGGGGGGGGTGGTGGGCAGGCTCTGGGTGAAGTGGGACCGAAGGGGAGGAGGTGGGGGGAAATATGTAATAGTGTCAACAATAAAAAATAGAAATAAAATTAAAAAGTGACCCTTAAACACTGAAAAAATTATTTATATTATTAAAACACTTTCACTTTTTCTGTCTACTATTAACTGAAAGGAAGAGATTATCCTAAATGCTTTTGGGAATAAAAGTATGTATAATAGAAAAGAGGCCAAAGAACCTATCAGAAAAAAACTTAGGAGCCAGATGCTTTACATAAGTAACTTTTCTTATAGACTTGAATATGTCTTGGTTTTCCTACTTATAAAAATAAGTATCTGCAAGGAGCTTATAGTTTCATTGATTTTATTTATAAGTTTGAGATTTTCATGTAATGCCTTTTTAAACTAAAAAAAATCATTCTTAATTTATCTACATAGTGGAGATAAAAGTGAATACATGTTTTGATGTTCTTTAATTAGTTACATGTAATAAAGTACCACCTTCATCTGAATAGCAGGAATTCTATTAAGAAGCTGTTATAATGTACTCTCTTTTCTCTTGATATGGTTGTTTGCCCTCAAGGCTGCTAAGGTTTGAAAGTGTTCTAATTATTTATATTTTTCCAGTAAATATTGTACCCTTTTCCCAATACCTTTCCTTCTTCTCAAAAGAAAACTTATCAAAACATAATTTTGTAGTATCCAAAGAATGAGTGTGATGGTTGTAGGTTGACCAACTGTCCTAGTGTGTCCGGTACTGAGGGGTTTCCCCACTAGGTAGAACTGCTCAGACCCTGACAAACCAAGACCATGGGTCACTCTGAGATAAGGACTGGATGCCTGCATCACAAGTTGCAATTTCAAGCCTCCTATTAGGAGGCATCTTTCATTGCTACACAGCTGTAAGGAAGCAATTAGATACCCGATGGATGAATGAATTTAATGACCTTTAAGTTTCCCTTACACCAGTGGTTCTTAATTCTGGCTTTCTACTAGAATTTTGTGGTTAGTTTTTTTTTTTAAATGATACAATTCTCTTGACATACTGGATCTAAAGGTGATTCTCAGTCATCAGATATGTGTTTGAAATCCCCCAGCTGATTCTAATGTAAGCCAGAGCTAAGAAACACTTTACATTCATTCTGATATTCAAACTAGTATAGGTCTAGCAAGAACCATTCAAAACAGGAGGAAATCTAATTTATGATCTCTCAATTTTAAAATATTACATATGAGTTTCCACTTCACATTTAAAACAAATGAGAACCCACAAACTGACTTGAAATGTATTTACCAAGAATTCATGATATATGAGTTTCTCCCCTCTCATATTTTCATTCCGATTATCAATCACTACCATCTATTGACATAATTTTTGCAGACGAAGTTGTATTAGGCAGTGTGGGGACACAAAGATATAATTCAAGAACTCTGCCTTTAAGGTAGTTCACTGTAGAATACATGAAAGATGCCTAAATGAACAAGCAAATGACCTCTTAAGGGGAAATGGCTGTGCCCTGAGATGGTTGAGAATTTGCACAAAGCCAGTAGGATTTTAAGAATGTTTTAAGGACTGGGTAAAATTTCTATGAGAGGGCCATAAAAGGGAGAAAGGCAGTACTGATGCAATCAGATCACCAAACTTAAATATATATGCAAATAATAAAGTTCACACTGATCAATTCAACTATATCTAGGGATGCACATGGCCCTACATGAGGCCAACTGCTGAGCAAGGGGACATAATTAGCATGATCACTTTTTTGGTGATAACTATTCATGATTTTAAAAAGAAAACAAGCAGATGAAGCAGTTGGTTCAACATAGGTCTGAAGACAAGCTTGGTCTCTAACTTGGAGAACAAGCCACTGAAGAGAACTGTACAAGTCCCTTCCCTCTCCAAAGCTGGGCCAACTGAAGAGACCTAATCATATGGGAATCGAGGCAAATGCTGCAGACATCATTGCCAAACCCTTGGAGTCCCTACTCTAGTTGATAATATGATTACTTAATATTAAAGGAATACATTTAGAACAAAAACCATACACAGATTATATGCTATCATATGTGATGTTATCTGATTATCAATCATCAATTTATGAATTACTTTTATAATGCAACTAGAGGCCCGGTGCACAAAAATTTGTGCCCTATAGAGGGTCCCTCAGCCCGGCCTGTGCCCTCTTTCAGTCTGGGGCCCCTCGGGGGATTTCCACCTGCTGGCATGCCTGGCCAGCCTGAGTGAGAGGCTGAGGGCCGTTTTCAGGCTGCCCACAGTTCCTTCAGGGTCCAGTCCCTACTAGGGTGCCTGGCCAGCCTGGGTGAGGGGCAGAGGGCCGTTTCAGGCTGCCCACAGCCCTTTCAGGGTTTGGGTCCCTACTGGGGTGCCTGGCTGGAAGCAGGTATCTGGGATTTATTTAACTTCTATAATTGAAACTTTGTTGCCTTGGTCCCCTGCTCAAAGCCTGGGTTGCCCTTGGCAACCCAAGGTCCCACCCCGGCAGGTATCTGGGGTTTGTTTATCTTCTATAATTGAAACTTTGTAGCCTTGAGTAGAGCTTAAGGCCCACAGGGCCCTGGCTTCCTCCATTGCCCGGGACAACTCCAGCTCCATGGCCACTGCCATCTTAGTTGAGTTAATTTGCATATTTGCTCCTGATTGGTTGGTGGGCGTGGCTTGTGGGTGTAATGGAGTGAAGGTCAATTTGCATATTGCTCTTTTATTAGATTAAATGGGCTTTTCTCTGTATTTCAGGATCAAAGCACCACTGTTCCATTTGTCTTTGCCTCCTAAAATAATTAACTTTCATATTTATTCCAATATCTGGTCTTTATGCAAGATGCTAACTAAATGCCAATGAGTGATCTGGATGTGCTTCATCTTAGGAAGTCAGTTGGCAAAATTAACATTTAAAAGGAGGCACCACTGGTTATTTCACACACTATTAACTTATATTACAATTCAAATAAGCTTACAGCTGACAAAAAAATCTCTTCTGTAAAGTGATCGCAAACATAATAGGCTTAATCAGAGATAAATTAAATTAGGCAGCCATGCATACTATGGCATATTAATTCTGAGTAGTTATTAAGTACACTTTCTGTTATCAGTGGTGTGAACAACATTATATACAAACACATTCTTCAAGAGAATAGCAAGTAAAGTTTATGTTTGAGATGCAGTGTGGCTGACATGTTCTCTGCCTTCTTAAAATGTTAAATAATCTTTTCTGCTAATAATAGCACGAGGTTAAGTCTCCATAAATGAGCTGACTTTTCTTCCAGGCAATTAAGCAAAAGAACAGCAGACAAAACTTCCATCATGGTTTTATATTTTTCCAAAGGGAACTTTTCTACCTTTTTATGACAATTTTTAAAAGAAGGTATTAGTGCATAGTCATAGCAAAATTGTCCAAAAATATAAGCTAGTAAATGGTACGTCTCATTCTGCATTTTGGGTAACCTGTGTTGCCTGAGAATATTCAAAGAAGGGGATTATTAAGGTTGAATGCTATTTTGTTATAAAGATTCAACCTTTTTCTCTTTCCTTAAATGGTAGTAATTTAAGCCATCACCTAGCACTAAATTCAGTAAGTTAGCAAATGGTGCTTTTGTGAAAGAAAATAGAAAGATACATCTGAGCCTTTATACATATAAATATATAAACAAACACACAGGAGAGTATGTATGTGTGAGTGTATAGACACATATTACCTTTCTAGGTTTACTTTTGCCATATCATCTTGTTCTTTTATTAATCAATCAATCAGGCCCAGAAGAAAATCAAGTTTTGAGGTATGATACACACAACCAAGTCTAAGAAACATGTTTTACATTCTTTGTGCTTTGCACATTTAAAACCCAATGTAAGGTGACAAGAACATTAAGCTGCCCAGTGAGCAAAATGTGAAACTAATCACCATCTGTTCTTAGCTGTGGGTACAATAATTGGCAAATTAAAGTGCCTGAGAATAGCTGGGCCACCTGCATCACCTTGGAATGACTAATGAAGACAAATGTATGCAACTAGCTTTACTGACAACTCTTCAAAAGCAGGAAGACTGAAAAGGCAACATCATAGTACATATTTCATTTACTATAAAGTGCACACCATGTAGAATTTTTGTTATTTAAAGGAATAAAACCCAATCACCCTCAATATTTTGGTTGAATTAAGACTATCACTTACTCCTGAAGATCCAATGCTTTTCTTTTTAAGATGGCAAACTGGGATCAACTTGCTTATTCAGATGTTAAAATTGTAGTTTTAAAACAACTATATTCAAATAAATATAAATTTTTCAAAAAGTAAATACCTTGACCTGGCCCATTTGCTTAGTTGTAGAGAGTCAGCCCATGCACTAAAGCAAGCATGTCAAACTCATGGCCAGCAGGCTGCATACCTCATTTATTTGGCCATGAGTTTGACATACTTGTAAAGGGTCATGGGTTCAATTCCCAGTCAAGGGCCTATACCTGACTTGCAGGTTCCATCCCTGGCCCCAGGGGGTGCCTGCAGGAGGCAACCAATTGATATGTCTCTCTCACACTGAACTTTCTTCTCTTTTCTCTCTCTCTCTCTCTCTCTCTCTCTCTCTCTCTCTCTCTCTCTCTCCATTCCCTCACTTCCTCCCTTCTTTTACTCTCTCCAAAAATCAATGGAAAAAATATCTTTAGGTAAGGATTAACACAAAATAATTTTTTTTTAAAAAAGGAAATACCTTAGTTTCAATAAACTTGCTACTATTCATCCATCTATCCATTTATTCAACATTTACTGAATACCTACTATGTGCTAGACACTGTGTTTGATACTGGCATAGGGAGATGAGTGAATCTGCTTTAGAAGCTTGTCCACTGTTGGAGGAAAGGTTCATGCATATGGAGATGCATACAGACAACTAGAAGGGATGACAGGCTATTGTAGGAATACTTTCAGAACACCTCTCTTTCCATTAGAGACTTCAAAGAGGACTCTTGAGTTGAATTCTAGGAGCATGTAGAGAGAAGATGAAGAGTTTTTGAAGCTGAACAAGCTTGAGAAAAGTTTTCCAAACAAAAAGAATAGCACGTGTATAATCAAGAAGAAGAAAAGTGTCTGCTTAAAGAAAAGATACTGCCTTCAGAATAGATGAAGGAAATAAATACAGGAGGCAAGAGGTCAACAGATGATTAAGATGAAAGCGAGGCAAGGGTGAAAATATAAAAGTCCTCAGAAGACATCTCAAGGAGTTTGGATTAAATTCTACAGGGTAGCAGTTTGCAAAACACATACCATGGAACCAGGGGTTCTAGGGAGGAAGAGAAGCTGACTGGGAGGTGGTGAAGGAGTGGGGGAGAGGCCAGGCAGCCAGGACTCCGGGCCCTGCGACTCTACTTGAATCACAGTAGCTTTGCTCAGACCTGTTTTATATTGGGCCTTTTTATGCTTTTGATAACTTTTTTCTTTGGAAAACTTTAGACTTACAAAAATCTTACCAAGATAATGCACAGAGTTCCCATAAACTCCTGACCCAGTTCCCCTATTTAACGTCTTACATGGCCATGACACACTTGTCACAATCAAGAAACCAACACTGAAACATTGCTTTAACTAAAATCCAAACTTCATCCGTACTTCACCCATTTTCCACCGGTGTACTTTCTCTGTGCCAAAATCCAAATCAAGACACCACATGGCAGTTAGTCATCATGTCTCCTTGATATGTGACTGTTTCTCAGCTTTTCCTTGTTAGTCATGACCTCAGCAGTCTTAAGGAATATTAGCCAGGTATTTTGTAGACTGCCCCTCATTTGGGTGTGTCTGCTGTTTTCCTCTTGACTAGACTAGGATGATGGGTTTTGGGAGGAATACCACAGAGACGAGGTACATTTTTCACCACAGCATATCAAGAAACACACACATATCACTTGTGTATGAACCTTGACCATTGGCTAATGTAACATTTACCAGGTTTCTCCACAGTTAAGTTACTTTTTCCTTCTTCTTTATATGCTCTCTTATTTGGAAATCGGTCACTGAGTCCAGCCCACATTGCAGTGTGAGGGTAAGCTTCACGCCTGGAGGGAGCCATGGCTACCTACATCATTAGGAATTCTTCTGTAAGGAAGATTTGTTCCTTGTACTCCGTTTATTTATTTGTTCAGCTATTTATATTAGAATTAACTCATGTGTGTTCATTTTATACTTTGGGTTATAATCCAATATCATGTTCTCTAGTTTGTGCTCAGACTCTTCCAGCTTTCACCACTGGGAGCTATTTAGGTTGGCTCTCAAATCCCCTAACTTGCCCTGTCCTTATGTATGTTTGTTTGTGTGTGTGTGTGTGTGTGTGTGTGTGTGTGTGTGTTTAGCATTTCATTTCTTTAGAGGATCCAAGATGCTCCAGGCTTATACTGTATCTTTACTGACCCAGCCTTAGAACTAGTCATTTCTCTAAGGACCCCTAGTTCCTCTTCTTTAGAAACCAAGATCTGGGCACTAATATGCAAGGTATCATTGCCCCCAAACTCTCTCAGCGAAAGAGCTGGGAAATACAGAGGTATATGCACATAGCTATAGTTGTTTCTATATCTATATCTATATCTATATCTATATCTATATCTATATCTATATCTATATCTATATCTATATCTATATCTATATCTATATCCATATCCATGTCTATATCTATATCTATCTATATCTATATCTATATCTATATCTATATCTATATCTATATCTATATCTATATCTATATCTATCTATGCTAAACATTATTTCCTTCTGACATATCCAAGTCTAGTCCAGTATCAGCCTTACCTCCTTTCTTACCTAAAAATGCCCTAGCAGGGAGAAACCTGGCTCCCACCGTACATTACTTATTAGTTCAATTCCAATATGTGAACTTTCTTTTAAAACAGATTTCTATTACTTTAATATAATAGAAAAAAACCTTGAAAATTAACACTGAAAGAGAAGGCCATTAAATTATTTAATGTAGAAAATGACATAATTATATTAATATTTTTAGAAACATTATTCTGAGACACAGTAAGGGACAGATAGATAGAAGGTAGCTAAGGCTTGAGGTAAGAATAAATATTAGCAATAATGCTATGAAATTCCACACAGAATATTAAGAATCTAAGTAAAATAGCAGTTATGGGAATACAGAAGAAAAAATCATTATCAAAGATATTTTAAAGGATTAATACATAGAACTTATATGATTGTATGTGGAAAGTGAGACAGAAAAGTTGCCTATTCTGGGCATTTCATATAAGTGGAATTACATAATGTGTGGTCTGTTGTGTCTGGTTTCTTTAACTTAGCAAAAGGTTTTCAAGGTTCATCCACACTGTGGCATGTATTAGTATTGCATTCCCTTTTTGGCTAATATTGCATTGCATATGTACACCAAATTTTGTTTATCCATTCATCAGTTGGTGGATATTTGGGTTGCTCATAATTTGGATATTAGGCTAGTATCACTATGAACATTATTATACAAGTTTTTATGTGAATATATATTTTCAGTTCTCTTGGATCTGTACTTAGGAATGGAATAGTAGGATAAAATAATCCTATTATTAGCTTTTAGAGGAAATGTCAAAGCTTTTTCCATAGTGGCTGCAACAATTTTATATTCCCATCAAAATATGAGGGTTCCAAATTCTTCACTCATCACCAACACTTATTATTGCCTGTATTTTTTTATTTTTCCTATAGAGAATTGTTAAATATATTTGTTAATATTTATTATTGAAAGTATTACATGTGTCCCCTTTTCCCCCTACTGACCTCTTCCAGTCCCCCATTCCTGTCCCAGGCCTTCACCACCCTATTGTCTGTGTCCACAGTTATGCATATATGCATACAAAGTCTTTGGTTGATCTCTTCCAACCCTCCCTCCCTCCCTTGCCTTCCCTCTGAGATTCCACAGTCTGTTCCATGCTTCTATGACTCTGGATCTATTTTGTTCATAGTTTATTTTGTTTGTTATACCTATCTTTTTATTATAGTAATCCAAGAGGGTGTGAATTGATAACTTGTGATTTTCATTTTCCTAACGATGTTAAGCATGTAAAATATTAAAAATTCATAAAATTCTTAGTGATAAATAAAACAAGAGGTATATAGGAATTCTATACTAAAAACTACAAAATATTGCTGAGAGATATTAAAGAAGAGCTATATAAATATAGAAAGAGTATGTTTATGGATTAGAAGGATCAATATGGATAATATGTTAATTCTTCCCATATTCAGCCTTGGTTGAGCATATTCCCAATCATATCCCCATCAAGCTGGGTATTTTTAGACACTGAAAAGCTAATTCTAAAGTCTGAATAAAAATTTAAAAGAACTAGGATAGCTAAACTAATCTTGTAAAAGAAGAACAAGAATGTAGTGCTTGTACCATCTGATTTGAAGACTTGCTATAAGGCTACAGTAATCAATACAGTGTAGTATTAGCATAAAGAGCAACAAAATCAATGGAACAGAATAGAGAGCTCAGAAATAGATGATATTTGAGAATAGCACTAAGGCGTTTCAATAGAGATAGGCAAGTATTTTCAACAGTAGTGCTAGAAGAATTAAACTTCGATAATAAAAATACAAACAACCTCACATGAAAGTGGCCAAATGATTTAGCGGGTGCTTTACAAATGAAGATACGGGAATAACAAGTACCCACATGAAGAAGATTTCAACATATTAATCACCAGGGAAAATGCGTATTAGATCACAATGAAATATCACTGCTAACCAGGAGATGGCCGAAGTTAGAAAACCTGACAATACCAAATGTTGAGGATGTTTAACAATGAAAACCAGCATATATATTTTTTATGGGGATATAGAATGGTGCAACTACTTTAGACCAGTGATATTCAACTTTTTCATCTCATGGCACACATAACATAAAATAATTACTAAAATTCTGTGGCATATTAAAAAAAATACTATACTTTTTGCCAATCTGACAAAAACAAAATAGGTATAGTTTTGATTCATTCAGACTGAACAGTTGTTGTATTGGCTGTTTTCATTTTTTAAATTTCACAATTTAATGAAAAAGAGGTCAGTACCCTGAATAAATAGTTAGGCATTGCATGTTTTGAATATTTTTGCAGCTCACCGGTTAAAAATTGTTGCTTTAGACAAAGATCTGGCAATTTCCTCTAAAACTAAATATACATCTATTTATTATTAAAACTATCTGAAAGACTTGTATGTATGCATATGAGCATAATCAATGGACACAAGACACTAGGGGGGTAGGGGAGGAGGGGGGAAGGTCAAGGGACAAAAATGGAGACCTATCTAACATTTGTTGTAATACTTTAAGCAATAAAACAAAATTAAAAAAAAACAACTATACTCTTAGATTTTGACCTAATAGAAATGAAAGCCTACGTTCACAAAAAGACTTGTTTAAGAATGTTCATAGCATCTTCATTCATATATTCATAATCTGGAAAGAGCACAGGTGTCCATCAATAGAAAATGAATAAACTAACTGTGACACATTCATACACTAGAATATCACTTAGCAAGAATGGAAAAGAGCTGCTGATAATCTCAAGAACAGATTAATGTCAAAAACCTTACAATGTGAAAGAAACTGACACAAAAGATCATATAGTGCATGATTCTACAATATGAAGTTCTAGAATTCGCATTGATTTACTCTGGGGGATATTTGCTTGGAAGGGGTGTAAGGGATCTTTCTGGCATGATACAGATTTGGTTGGCATAGGTGTACACATTTGTTGAAACTCATAGAAATGTACACTTAAAATGTGTGTTTCATGTAAATACACAGATAAATATTACCTTAAAATTTTTACTTAAAAATCATAAACTTTGAATTCTTATAATATACATATGCCAAAGTATTTAGGGGAAATTGTAGTGATGTTTATACAATTTACTATGAAATGTATCCAGAAATAAAATGGACTCATGGATGGATAGAAGAATGGAATGGTAGCTATATTAGTGTTCACTATAAATTTCTTTCAACTTTGCTGTATGATGAAACATTTTCAAAATAAAATGTTGCAATAGAAAGAAAAAATGATCCACAATCTATATATATAAAAGCCAAGTGATCAGAACAATGGAACAACCATAATGACCAGAATGACCAATCGCTATGACGTGCACTGCAGCGGCCAACTGGCCTGATTGGGGCCCCGATTGGCTTCCCAACCTCCTGCGGCCCCACCCCCTGGCTGGCTCGGCCCCCAATGACTGCTCCTACCCCAATCAGGGGCAGGGCCAGTTGGCCAACTGCCTGCAGCCCCTCCTCCCTTCCCAGCCCAGCCCCAATTGGCCCCCATCAGGGTGGGCCAGCCGGACCATACCCATACCCATACACAAATTCATGCACTGGGCCTCTAGTAAATAAATAAATATGTGAAAAGACAAAAAGAAGAAAGCAATTCTGGCTTCGTATTTATTAGCCATTGTGAACTTGAAAAAGTTCTAAAATAAATAGTCTATATCTTAATTTTCTTATTTATAAAATGTAAATGATAAATTACATATACTATTCAGGATTGTTAAGGGACTACACTTGCTAATACATGTAAAGAATAGTTCAAGGAAAAAATAAGCACTTACTAAATGCTTTAGCTACTATTTTTAGTGGGCATGGAGGGCCTGTGGTCTGGTCATAAACCTACAAAATTAAAATGTCTCTGAAACTGAAGAGGAAGACAATGTTTGCACTTTGTTAAAGCATTTATTATGATTGTCGCATAGATAAAATTAGATCCCCTGTGATTTTTTTTCCCTGTGTGAATGTCATTTATTGGGATTCCTAAGTAAATAATCTAGTAGAAAGGAAATAGTATATTTTTTAAAACCCATAAAACATATTTTTAGAAATGGTATTTCCTTGACTTTCATTCCAGGAAAATGCGAACACATGGCATGGAGCATGCTAGGCTCAGAAAAGAAAGCATGCCAGATGCCACAGCAATAAATAGAGTTCGGCTTTGGAGAGGAAATGTAAGAGGAGACTTGGAGCATTAAGTCTCCACTGCCCTTCCCATCTGATAGTTAGCCCACTGAAGTTATGGGCTTTTGGGAAATTCCCCTTTGTAGGTCACCTTTATTAATTTTCTTATTATTTGTTTAGCAAGAAGTTAAATGACAGACTAATTTGGCAAAGTTCTATGCGTGACCTCTAGAACCTAAGCAAAATGAAGCTGGGTAAGGTAATTTTAGAAAAATATTTCTAAGTGCAGTATCAGAAGAGGTAAATATTGCCACCTCCTTTTTCAATATTTGTCTTAAAAACACAAATTTCAATCAGTAGATAAAGCAACAGAATATTTTTACAAATCTAAGGAATTCTTAGAGGAAAAAAAGGTTACATAATTTATGTAGATTATGTATTACTTTGATAAGAAGTACATAAGTAAAAAATACTTTTATAAATTATATTTTCTAAAGCACTTAAAAGTATCATTTTATAAATAGATATTTTAAACACAGTGGGATTTCTTAATGTGATGTCCTTTAATTTCAATTTAGTAATGTTTATGATAAGAAAAACTGAGCTCTAGAATGTTAACAACTGCTCCATCCTATTATGATGCTGTTCTTTGGGTTGTCAGATACAAATACTTGTGATAATTCTAGGAAAATGTGATCAGTGGATTTTTATCCAGGATTTTAAAACAATAAAAAATTCTTTAAAATGAAAGGAAAATTAAAATCCATTCCTTCAACTCAACTTTATTTTGGGATTATGCATTTTCTACTAAAATTTAGAATGGGATTTCTAACAGTGATGGCATTATTCAGTTAATAGCAGTTCTCTCTGTGTGTGAAAAATTTCAAATAAATGGAAATGTTCTCAGACATTTTCTAGGGAAAATATTCCCTTAGTACTTATTCAAATGTTGTCCATATTTTCAGGAAAGAATTTAGAAAAATATCTTTCTATACCAAGATGGTTCTTTTTGCCAATATAAAAAGGAACTCCTACCCTAGCCAGTGCGGCTCAATTGGTTGGACATTTTCCCATGCACCAAAAAGTTGCTCATTCAATTCTCATTCAGGGAACATGCTTGGGTTGTGGGTTCCATGCCCAGTAGGGAATGGGCAGTAGGCAGCCAATCAATGTTTCACTTCCACATCATTTTTTCTCTCTCTCACCCTCTCTCTGAGACTTACTCTAATTTTTTTTTAAAGGAACTCCTTCCCTTACTTCCAGCACACACATACACAAACCCTGTGCTATCAATGCAAGCTAAAAATCAAATTAAAGATACGTTGTTGGCAAGCCAAATTCTGGGATAACAGGAGGGAGAAAGCTGGTCAGCAATCACCTCTCTTAGCTCTAGTCTTTTCCTCCCACTTACTTCAACCAAGCTAGGGACACTGGGATGTCTACACTCTATGATCGCTTTCTTGACTGAAAACACAAGCTATGAGTCAGGAGTCCTGTACTTTAACACTATAGTATTTTTCCCCTTGAGTGGAACCTTGCTGTTAAGAGTTTATATATAAAAGTTATATATAAATGAAAATAGTCATTTGGAAATCATCTTTCTGGGTTTTACCATCAATACACTTGTAATCTTAAAGCACCTTTTGAATTTAAATAGTTATGAATTTGTCAAAGAATTATATTCGGAGAACTATATTCAAAGAAAGGTTACACTGACTTCAGGTGAATACTCTGTTTCCTAATTAATGCAAGTTGTTCAGGAGGGCAAAAAGCCAAACTTCTTAATTTTTTCCAGTGTGAATCATGATAGAGTAAAATTATTAGGGAAAAATTGGGGATTCATGAAACAGTATAGAGGTCTTTGTTGTTGTTTGGTTGAGGTTTTTATTAGCCACAAGTTTATACTACTGTATTTACTTGAGAGTGTTTTACTGTCCTTGAAATTAATCATTACATAATTCCAACAAGTGCACTCTTTAGTTTACCCAAATTAGAGAGGCTTCCCTATATTAATTTTGTGTCGTTCACAAGCATCCTTGAGATTATGTGTCCTTAATTATTTACACCTATCTCTCAAGTATTTAGAGCACACTGAAACATACTTTTTCTAAATTCCCTAACACATTAGCTTTGTTTTCTGTCTAAACTGTTAACCTCAGTTTTTTTCTTCAACAGTTTCTGATAATGCATTGCTTATCTTTAAATTTGGTGTAGTTGTGTCTGTAGTGAAGAATCCAAATTCAGGTTTCAATTTACTCAAAATGAATTTGCTGACTCTCTAATCTGAATTGAAATGACACTTATTTTCTCACTCTTCTCCATTTCATTTTGAATTTTAACAGATATTATCTCAAATCATACTTGAAAATTTTATAATCCAACATCATAACTAGTCTTATTTCTGCCAAACCATCATTGGCCTAATTATCTTCTTTTTCTTCCTTTCCTTTTAAAAATCTCTGGGTCCACACAGGGATTTAAACAAAAATGTAGAAGGATGATAGTAAGCCTATTATGGGACACATTTGTCCATTTTCCATTGCAGCTGCTCCACTCCAGCTCCTGAGAGCATGAGCCTGCAAAGGAAGGGAGAAGGGAGAGAAAGGCAAGAAAGGCTGCTTATCTGGTGATCATCTGAGATGAGTCCCAATGCAGCAACTTGGAGGCAGAAGGGTGGATAAAGCAGCCATTTGACTTTATAAAGAAAAATCTACCAGAAACTTCATCACACTTATTAACCAACTAGGAGCCCGGTGCACAAAAATTTGTGCATTCAGGGGGTGGGGGTCCCTCAGCCCGGCCTGTGCCCTCTTGCAGTCTGGGACACCTTGGGGAGGGGGATGTCCACCTGCTGGCATGCCTGGCCAGCCTGGGTGAGGGGCTGAGGGCCATTTTCAGGCTGCCCACTGGCTCTTCAGGGTTCGTGCACTGGGGGGTGGGAAGGCTGGTGAGTGCAGGCCTGGATGTTTCCCACCAGAGGGCCCACAATCACACACGCCTGGTGGGCCCCGACTGAGGGGACACACCTAGCACAGAGCTGGGTGGCAAGCCAGGGGTGGACGCTGGTGCAGAATCCCTCGGTGGGGCCCTGCTGCTGAGCAAACACACCCGGGGTGGAGCCAGGCAGTGGACTGGCTTTGGATTTTCCGCACTGTGCAGCAGACGCTCCCGGAAGCCCTGTGGAGGTCCCTGAGGGGCGAATGAAGGTAGCGGACCCTGAACAGGTGCTCCCGCACGCCCCCGAGGAGGCCCCCAGGGCAGAGCCAGGCAGCAGACCCAGGACAGCTGCTCCTGCACACCCTGCAGAGGCCCCCATGCTGCCACATGCTCCAGGGAGGTTCCCAGGGGGTGGAGCCAGGCAGCGGACCCAGGACAGCTGCTCCTGCAAGCCCCGTGGAGGACCCGCTCTCCCGCACGCCTGGTGGAGGCCCCCGGGGGGTAGAGCCAGGCAGTGGACCCAGGACGGGTGCTCCTGGATGCCCCGAGGAGGCCCCAGGCTGGACCTCCCCCACTGAGCTGACACACCTGGCACAGCTATGCCGGCCACAGAGGCTCCCAGTGCAGAGCCACCCTGCCAGCCACCATCTTGGCTGGGTTAATTTGCATACAGCCACTGTGATTGGCTGGTGGGCGTGGCCGTGAGCAGAGGCTCAGCCAGCCTAGGCAGGCAGTTGCAACAGAAGCCTCTGGTTTGCTCTAGCTCCATGGCTGCCGGCCTCCATCTTGGCTGGGCTAATCTGCATACAGCTGCTCTGATTGGCTGGGAGGCATGGCTTGGCTGGTGGGCATGGCTTAGGTGTCTCAGGTAACGGTCAATTTGCATATTACTCTTGTATTATATTAGATAAGCCAAGTGAGAAGATATGGCTACCTGTGGATCTATTATTGCATGGACACTGATAAAAATCATATACTTCTGTGAGAAAATAGTACTAATATCACACTAGAACAAATTCTAATGAAGAACACGTGACTAAGATTGAAAAGCATTTCTCCACTGATTCCACACATACATACAGGCTTAATCATATGCTGATGCCCTGCAGCAGCTATAGGTACTATTTGCAAGAATTTCTAACAGAAACCTTATTTTCTGAGGTCTTACACTCAGTCACAAAATCTGTTAAAAACTAAATTTGGCACAAATCTTAGCTGAGTAGAACTCCATCAAATACAATAAAGATGAAGGTTAAAGGGGGAAAAATACCTATGAAGTTGACTTACAGAAATGAGCAGAACATAGCTTACAAGGGATTCCAAAGGAAATTCTCAATACTTGTTAATCTTTTCATATAGAAAATTATATTTGGCAAGTGGTAGGATCATTTACAGTCTAATAATTCCAAGAGTCTAATAATCAGAGATTTTGATTTTAATAACTCTTGGGAATCAATGCTCTCAGTTAATTCTTATCTTTCATTTGTTTTTAGACCTCAGTTTTCAATCACAGGTCTAAATGTTGAAATTAAGTGTTTTACCAGATGACAGATGATTGCTAAAATACCTCCAAATCAAATGACCATGTAACCTCTATAAATATTTACTATAACCTCAACAAATTTTTTAAAATATATTTTATTGATTTTTTACAGAGAGGAAGGGAGAGAGATAGAGAGTTAGAAACTTCGATCAGCTGCCTCCTGCACACCTCCCACTTGGGATGTGCTCGCAACCAAGGTACATGCCCTTGACCGGAATCAAACCCGGGACCTTTCAGTCTGTAGGCCGACGCTCTATCCACTGAGCCAAACTGGTTACGGTTACCTCAACAAATTTTTAATACTTTGTTTATGCAGTCAATTGTTCAACAAAGATTTTTTTTAGTGTATGCTAGGGAAAACACAAACACCTCTAAAATCTACTAAAAAGTACAAATATAGATTTACTTGAGGATTTTTTGACAGGTTCCATTTTTTTTCAAGTACCAGATACTAAATAAACATTTAACTTGAGATAGATCTTGAAATCATTAAAACTGTATCCTTCTCATGGATACCAATTGAAGCTCAGAGGCTAAGATTAGAATATAACTCTTCTTCCTTCTTTCATTTTCTCTTCTTGTTTTTGCTCTATTTCTTTTGTCTTTCCTTACTGTTTAGGTATAACACCACTTGATTGAGATGGATTTGGTAAAGTCACATTAGGAACTGCTCAGAGGAAAAATCAGTAGGAAGAGCAGAGGCACATCTAACAGTAACAAAATAGAAAACTGTGTTGAGAAGAAGGGAATAAAATTTAGAGAACAAATATTTCCCAAGTGCCTATTTTATGGCAAGCAGGATACAATAGTACCGCATGGTAAACATGTGTCTACTGTGAACCATAAAATAGGTGCAGGAAGATGGTCCAAAAAAAAAAAAAGACTACTAAATATTCTGTTATAAGAAGGTAAACACACTTTATTTGTGGAAGACTATACAATAATTAACTACTAAGAATGAGGTCGATGTCCTCATATCTAAACTAATAAAAGCAAAATAGTAAAATTAACCGTTTCTTCAGGACGGGGTGAGCCACGCCCACCAGCCAATCAGAGCAAAGGTATGCAAATCCAGTCAAGATGGTGGAGGCAGGAGCCGGGAAGAAGCCACAGACTGCGTCCTAGCCGGGCAGACTGGAGGCCTCTGCCGCAAATAGAGGCGGCAGCCGAGGGAGGGAGCAGCCAGCCAGCCCAGGGGCTGCGATGGGCCTGGGTGGGTCCCGGGACACACACGCTCGGAGGCTTCCTCAGAGCGACCCACTCAGGCCCATCGCAGGGGAAGCGGGACCAGCCGGCCCAGGGACTGTGATCGGCCTGGGTGGGTCCCAGGGCACACACGCAAGGAGGCTGCTAAGCCTCCACGCCACCCACCCAGGCCCATCACAGCCAATGCAGGGGTGGGACCAGCCGCCGTCCCGGAGGCTGCGATGGCCTGGGTGGGTCCCCGGGCACACACACAGGGAGGCTGCTAAGCCTCGGAGCGACCCACTCAGGCCCATCGCAGGGGAAGCGGGACTAGCCGGCAGGCCCAGGGGCTGCGATGGGCCTGGGTGGGTCCCAGGCACACAAGCACGGAGGCTGCTAAGCCTCCTTCAAACCCACCCAGGCCCATCGCAGCCAATGCGGGGGTGGGACCAGCCAGCTGCCTCACATGGGTCCAGCGGCACACATGCAGGGAGGCTGCTAAGCCTCTGTGCATGTGTTTCCCACGACCCACCCAGGCCCATTGGAGCCGCAGCAGTGGTGGGCTGGCTGGGCATCTGGAGGATTTAATGAGGGAAGGAGAGCTGCTCCCTTTCTCTTACACACACGCCTCCTGGGCTCACTCTCTTGCTGGCTCCATTTTCTCTTACACAGGGGCAGGGGTCTCCTGTGAGAGGCCCTATCTCCCTTCAGAGCTGGGGTGAACCCCCAGGGGAGCAAGGATATGGAGAGATGGGCAGGGGGCGGGGTGGAGGGAGCAGCAGCCAGGGAGAGTGTGGGGGAAGTAACCAGGTGGGGAGAGGTGGAACAGGATGGAGGGAAGAATTTTATAAAAGAGTCAGTGGACAGCAGAGTTAAAAAAAAAAAGAGGATGTATGAGGGAACTGTAGGGCCTATAATGAAAACCAAGTATAGTTATGTACTGGGGACAGATTTTAAAAGAAGTCAGAAAAGAAAAAAAGATAAATGATAGTGGATAATTAGGCAGGTAGATAGATAGGTATTAAAACAGTGGAAGTAAGTAGAGAAGAATGTATGGCAAAGGTAGGATGAGAGAAAAAGAGGGAGGGAAGAAAAGTTATTAAGGGGGAGCTGGTAGAGCTTGAAAGGAGAATGGGAAGAAGGAAGGAATGGGGACGGGAGCAAAGCAGGTCAGAGGGAGGAAGTGAAGAAAAAATTTAAGGTGGGAAGGAAGGAAAAGGGAAGGGTGGGCAAGGGTAAAGATAAAGGAAAGAAAGAATGTGGGAAGGGAAAGAGGGTAATAGAAAAATAGGAAGAATGATGATGGAACAGAAGTAGGAAATAAGGAGGAAAGAAAAGTTTATAAATGATGAGTCAGTAGGAAAAGTGTTACATAAAGGAGAAAATTGTGTGAGAGGAAGAAGCCAATAAGGAAGTCAAATACAATTGTGTGTGAAGGAGATAAGATTAAAAAAGAAAGTTAATAGGGGTGACCAGGCCGGCAGGGGAGGCAGTTAGGGGGATCAGGCAGGCAGGCAGGCAGGCAGAGTGGTTAGGGCAGGCAGGCAGGTTAGCGGTTAAGAACCAGAGGTCCTGGATTGTGAGAGTCCCCAAGAACTCCATATTGGAGAGGGTGCAGGTCGGTCTGAAGGACCACCTCCCCCCACCCCACACCCCTGTGCACAAATTTCGTGCACCAGGCCCCTAGTTAACAGATAATTTCGGAAAAAAAAAGTTCAGGAAAAGCAAGTTATAAAGGTATAAATTGAGTATAATCACATCTGAGTAAAGTTAAAAATAATATTCTCTCTATAAATAGATATAAATATATGTTAGCTATGGATATATTTGATATATAGAGATATATCCATCCTAATATTTACATACTAGAGGCCTGATGCACAAAATTTGTGCATAGGGGGTAGGTCCCCTCAGCCCAGCCTGCATCCTTTCCAATCTGGTACCCATTGGACATCCTTCTCACAATCCTGAACTGGTGGCTCCTAATTGCTCACCTGCCTGCCTGCCTGGTTTCCCCATACAGCCTGCTTGTTCAGATGTTTGGTTGTCCCTCAGTAACACCCCTGCCATCCTGGTCATAGGCAGCCATCTTGTGAGGGCATGAGGGTTAATTTGCATATCACCTCTTTATTATATAGGACTAGGGGCCCAGTGCACAAAAATTTGTGCACTCAGGAGGTCCCTGAGCCCGGCCTGTGCCCTCTCACAATCTGGGACCCCTCTGGGGATGTCCACCTGCTGGCGTGACTGGCCAGCCTGGGTGAGGAACTGATGGCTGTTTGCAGGCTGGCCAAGCCCCCCAGTGGGGCCCCTGACCCCATGGGAGTGTGGCCAGCCTGGGTGAGGAGCTGAGGGGCATTTTCAGGCTTTCAGGCTGCCCACAACCCCTTCAGGTTTTGGGTCCCTACTGGGGTGCCTGACCAGCCTGGGTGAGGGGCTGATGGCTGTTTTCAGGCTGGCCAAGCCCCCGCAGTGGTGTCCCTCACCCCATTTGGGTTTGGCCAGTGTGGGTGACGGGCTGAGGGGTGCTTTCAGGCTTTCAGGCTTCCCACAGCTCCCACTGACCCAATGTCCCAGCAAGGCTGGCTGAAAGCAGGTTTCTGGGGTTTGTTTATCTTCTATAATTGATATACTGTTCCTGTAAGCCAAGGCCTGGTAATGAAACCTTGTTTCTGCTTCACCTAGTGGCTTCTATAATGAGACAATATTACTCTTAGTAGTCAGGCCAGGCCTGCTGTCTATGATTGATACTTTGTTGCAAATGTTTTGCCTGGAGCCAGGATAAGCCGAGCCAGCCAGCCAAGGGCCACAAACAGTTTCAGTTTCACTCCTGCTGCAATGGAAGCTGCTGTTTACTCAGGTCTGTGAGTGGCGACCTCCATGTTGGCTGGGCTAGTTTGCATACAGTCGCTCTAATTGGCTGGTGGGCGTGGCTTACCCATCCCGAAGAAACGGTTAATTTTAATATTATGCCTTTATTAGTTTAGATTATATTACCCCTGGGGATAGATGAATTAGAAGAATAATGAGGTTTTTTAACTTAAAAAAATAAAGCTCCAAAGCAAATATGATGTTATCAACAAATATGGGACTGGGTGCATAGGTTTAGTATCATCTTTAAGTTTAAACTACTTCGTAATAAAAATTAACCTGAAACTAAAATAATATTTTATGTCAGCTGTAATTGAAATTATTTTAATTTAAAGATTAATATATTTTTTAAAATGTATGGCTTAAAAGGAAAATGCTGTAGAAATTTGGGTGATTAGAAGGAGCTGTTACAGTAATTCCAATTTTCTTACTTTTGAGCCCAGAATACACCAGGCTGATTATTTTTCATCTTTAACAAGAGGAGCAATAGAGACTTAATGTGGAAAAAAAGACTTTTCCTGATCTAAGTCAGTGGCAATTTTGCAAATGGATGATTATTTCAAGATAGAAGTGAATTATCAGAACATATTTATAGTGAATCTTTTTAAAAAGTGTTTTAACTCAAATACCATCCATGCGGTTTACTCTTTTTCTTCATTACAGGGTGTGGCTGTGAGATTTAAGAGACACGGCTTATGAATGCTACATTTTGACTGCTGTTAAAAATGTATGATTAGAGTCAGGACTTTGGAATAATGAGTTGTACACTTAAAGTACTATTAGCTGTGCAAGACTACAATTGACTTCAAAAAAACCCTCACTAAGATTTCCTTTTCCTTCAAAATTGCCAATAAACATTTTCTAATGTAATTCTAAGGAGCTCATTGGATTCTTGGCAACTCAAACAGGAAAGAAACCCACAAACATTTTATTAACTTTGGGTTACATGTAATTCTTAAAATTAACAGCAAGGAATGGGAAGTTTTTGTTTTTGTTTTTGTCGTGGTGGTAAATAAGTCTGATACATTTCACTGGTGAGGCAAGAGTCACTTGAGATATATTGGTAAATATGAGGGATGGGAATACATCACATAAACAAGTGGTATTACACAGCACACATTGTTCTAAGAAAGTAGTCTCTATGCATGAGAATAAGATATATACCCACAATAAGAGGGCATATTGACCTATAATTTTCAATATTATATCCTTGTATTTTTTTTAATTATATGCTATTTTTCAACCAGCAGAGGAACACGGTCTCATAAAGCTAATATTTATTCTTCCGTGTTTATGGAGCTCGCCGTGCATTGCAGGAACTGGGCAAGTGCGAGAAGTCAAATATAACTTAGTGTCTTGTGCACAAAAGAAGGCAGGACAGGAGAATCACCATGTTTAAAACATCTGGCTCAGGAACTGGATCATGAAGCTTCAAATAATTAAATCACAGGAGCTGGGGAAAGCCCTGATGTTACTATTTCTCTCTCCATAAATGTAGCCTTTTTATAGATGATAACTCTTGTCATGTGAGATTCTTCACTTTACTAGAAAGCACAGGAAAGAGTCGTTTAATCCAGCTCTGCTCTTACTATGTGTCTTGGGGAAGAAGAGGCAGATAGTAACTATAAACCAATTCAACAACGGAGAAACCTCTGCTTTGAATTGTACCTTTACGTCATGAATTCTTCTCGTTCTGTTATTAAGTGACATCTGTACTAGGGAATTCAATGGATTTTTATGCTAAACTCAAAGAAAATAGCAGTAAATGAGAGTTTGTTTTTCCACGAACAGCTCGGATTGTACTTGTATTATGGTAAATGTCTTAAGAGATGAGATCCTTAAAAGAAAGCTTCTGTGGGAGAACTTCCCAGAAGCTCATTTTTCCCCCTAAATCTTTCCTTTTAATTTATAACTTTACTGGACACTTCGGAAGGATCCAGAGAAATAAAAGCCACCAAGTCATGTCCTCATCTCTGCACGTGGACAGAGGAAGTGGGGGCCTCCAGCAAGAAGTGAGGGCTAAGACAGAAACGCTGATGGAGGCAGAAGATGGTTGAGGCAAGGGGGAGCATTTCAGCTATAGTCAGGGCCCTGTGAGCCCCCCACAAACTGATCTTCAATTTCAGTGACATGGAGTAGAGAGTGGAAACTGGGCAGAATGGTGAAAAGCTACCTCCTTTGTTACTTACCTTTTCCAGTGTTCCCTTAGATTTCAGAGTTTCTTGCTCTCTCTGCCTCAGTGACTGCCTGGGACCTTTACAGCATCAGTCCCACCAGTTCCTTGGTCCAGGCCCCATCCTTTCCCTAAATCCCCGGAGCTGTCCTCTCTCTGCTATTTTCCTGCACTGAGTTCTGATATTATCTTTCCCATATTCATATGCACGTAGCAAACAAGTGATCTTTAAGCATCAAACCAGAAATTGTGGTCCTCCAAAAGAGCATCCATATGCATACATGTCAGTGTGCTTCTAGACTGCTAACAGACATATAAGCCCAGAGCAGAGGTATGATAGAGTGGGAAGGAAATGGTGCCCAGAGCTCAAAGCTGGAGTCTAGGCTCAGCTCCAACCTTCATTCAACTCTGCTACTTTCAGTATTTTTAACTCTAAGTGAGGCGTTTACAGTCTGGGCATCCTGGTCCCCAGTGCAGGGAAATGCACATCTGAATTTGTTATCACGGTGACCAGGAAGTGGGGAGTTAACTGGTTCCTGGGAACCAGGGCTATTAACCACTCTAAAAGCCATGGTATGATCCTGCATCATAACTACCAATAGTGTCCCCTTTGAGAAATAGCATTTTTAATTCTCCTTCAACGAGTCTGAGCTCTTAAACCTAAGTGGAATATAGAGAACTTAAGGGACTTGGGAAAGAACAGTGAGAATACATTTTTGGATTGCACAGTTTTATAGGAAGGGGAAAAGGGCGGCCGGAGTCTATGATGATTCAGGGGGACACTGACCAATAAATTCTCTCTTTCCATGGAAGAAGAAATAAATTGCTATCCTAGGAGGTTAGGAATTACTTAGGCTTTCTTGACAAGGTCTAAGAAAGAAGAATCTGTATCAGATTTCAAAAGAAAAGTGAGTACCTAAATATGAAGGTTCCAAAACAAATAGATTCTCACTGGATTCAGAAAGTTCAAGTGAGATCTTGTTTGCAGACTAGGGAGGAATATTTAGGTAGCTCCTCAGTCCTTTCCAGCACTCCCATTTCTATGGGTACACTTACTAGGTTTCTACACATTACAACATTCTACCAAATTGACAGGATGGAGAGTTGAAGATGGAGGCACAAGTTCCCATCCACTTTCTCCCTAATACCCATCACACGCCTTCCACTTCAAAGCAAGCCAGTCATGAGGCCCAACACAAAGGGGTGCAGAGGGAAACTGGAATCTAGCCCAACGCTGCAGTAAAATCTACTCTGATTTCTCAGTTGAAATCAAAGAGAGGGAAAAGCACACACACACATACACAAAACAGTACCACAGTAAAAGGGCTTTTAGGGGAGAAAATATTTGTCGCCATGGACAGAATAAAAGTTCTACTAAATGAAATAAATGTTTGTGGGAAAAGATGTGTCATTCCAGGGAAAGGAATGTGTTCCTTTTCCCTCGCTCTTCATTTAGTTTTTGTCCATTCATGTACCAAGCTGTATCCTCTCCATCCATAAAAGATGCATGGATTGAATATATCCTTTGGGTAGGTCTTTTGTCAGAAAGTACTTTCAAAATAAAGGTGTTTTACTTGTGCTATCTCAACAGCAAACATGTACTTCCAAAACTGGTTTGCTAGCAAGCTTTTTCCTTGAGTAAGCGACACTCTTGTTAGTAATTTTTCAAGCTGTTAATACACACCCTCTAAAAGAAACAACAACCCTCTTCCACCATTATGAATCATAGGGTGAGCAGCCCTTGCTAGAACTAAATGAAAGCATTCTGGCCACTGAGAGTTTTTATACTTTGAAAAAAGTCATAATGATATTACTAATTGTTATTGACAAATGAAGTTTTGATTTTCAATTTTTCAAAAATACATTTCATCCACAAGGCCTTAACTAACTGAAAGTACTTAACAAACAAAATCTGATATATATATGGGCATGCAATATAAATTTGTTGAATCTGTTCAGTTAGAATCTATGAATGCAGAAATAAAATTTGTTTTAAGCCAGTGTGGGGAATATCCTATTTTTAATAGCTTATAACAGCAGACTACAGAGTAATAAATATGAGAAGTAGCATATCAAATTTCTTTTCATTGATATCTATCTCCCAATGATATCAAAGGATTATAGTCTGTCCATAATCGACTTCCAGAGTTCTTGTTGCAATAGAGAAGGACTATCACCCATTTTTAAGTATCACTCAGAATTAATATCTTCAGTGAGAGAAATGGAAAAATTAACACAAACCTTAAGACTTACAGCAGATAGAAGACAATGTTCTTTAGGGACTTGATTGAAGCAATGTCTTCACAGCAGTCTTTTCAATGGAAGCTGTTCACAAAGGAAGTCCCACCGAAGACAGTGTGGCTTTGACATGCAAGGTGCTTCTGGAAGGAAGGAAAAGCACACCATTGGATTATGTCCACAGCGCATATACTGCCCGTCTCAGCCTCTGTGGGCAGAAAGCACTGTTAGCATGTATTGCTATTATTAAAATAATGATAGTAAATTCTGTTAATATTGTTCCTCCCATGTCTCCTTATGTATAAATGTCAGAGTGGGAAATGGCAACCTTTCAGCATTGCTTTTAGAAATTTCTAAAGGTCAGATGTATTTTACTAATTAAGCGAAATATGTTTTTCCCTTTATCTACACAGGCCCAGGATTGAAGAACTGTGGATGGTGTATGAGTCCAAAGGCAGCAACACTGCAATTTACTGAGTGCCTACCTGCTGCAAGGCACTGTGCAGGAGGTTTCATATACATGGACATTTTAATCTGAAGAACAGCCCTACAATGGAGACTACTGGCTCCATTTAATAGATGAGAAGACTAATGCACAGTCAGGCTTAGAACGAAAGTCTCTCAAAGCCCAAAGCCTCAGGTATGGCTCTTACCCTCATTTCACTCTGTGGCCTATGAGGTTTAGAAAAAATTTTCACACAAAAAATGAATGAGAACAGATAATGTTGCAATATACTAAATTAATTCAAATGTTAATAATTTAAGAAATTACTTTGTTTTATTTTTTTTACTAGATATTTTTTCATCTTCACCCAAGAATATGTTTTCACTGATTTTTTTAGAGACAGAAACATCAGTTGCCTCCCATACTCTTCTCTACTGGGGATCCAACCCCAAACCTGAGTACGTGCCCTGACCAGAAATAGAACCCACAACCTTCTGGCATATGGGACAATGCTCAGTCAACTGAGCTTAAATATTGTCTTATTCAGTCAAGCCCCACAAAATACAGACACTAAGCTTTAAGCAGTGCACTTCTCCCACTTGTATGCAAAGAGACAGAATTCATTGGAAACTCAGCAGTTCCCTTATGTCATGGGGCAGGTCTGTGTATTGTGTCCCATCAAAGATAGCGACCCAACATCTAGTCTTCCTGCAGTCCCTTCGCATGACTCACAGATCCTTCGCCGTCTCAGTGAAAGCGAATACCTTCTTTCCCAAAGGTTTTCCTGATGCAATTAGAAATAGAACCCCCCCTTCTGTGGATATCCCTGAGTGCTATTACTGCATCTCCTTATGGCTGTCTCCATCATAATGGCTGAGAGTGACTGAGCAAGGCTCAACAGGGCTCCATCTAGATTTCTACTCCCCTTTTTTAGTCAAATATCTGCATGTTTCACGTGGTTCCAGTGCCCACACAGATAGCCCACAGCTTACCCTCCACCAGCTGTCCCAGCATCCACTCCTACTGTGTGTTTCAGGGTCACTGCCCACCAATTAATCACTTCAAAATTTCTCTTGAACTTCCAGCCTTTAATGCCATAGACTTCTCCGTCTGGGTCTTTAGCTCATACCCACACTGCATTGGGAAGGTTAGAGAATGATGGAATAGGAAGGTCACACGTAGCTTTTTAAATTTTTTCTTTTCTTTTCTTTTTGGCACCAAAAGCTTAAGTCATGAATAAGAAACAAGGAAAAAAGACTGATAGTATTTTCAGAGCTTTGCAGGCGTGTAGCCTGGGATTATTACATCGGGAATAAAAGGGAAAAAAAGAACAGAGCCAAAGCCAGCTTATATTTGCATAAAAGAAGGGGGGAAAGCATGACAGAACGGGAAGGCATCTGAACTGCAGAATCTAACCCAAACGACAGGAATACAAAATAAATGGAAACTTGTCTTAAAACGTCATATACTAGTGTTCTGTTTACTTTATACCACTTAAAAACAAAGTGTTATATTATATGCCTAAAATTGTAGACCTCTTTTCCCATAAAAGCCCAACGGCAATATTCTAGTATTCACTCAGCCACTGTTTACTGCATACTTATGAGCCAATCAATAAGTAAGAAAACTCTAGGAACACTAAAATAAACAAGATAATCTTTCCCCAAAGCATGTTACTACCTTGGAGAGAGACACAACTAGGATGTTAAAAATGATAAGAAGGTGATACTTAAAAGAATGGGGTCTGGACCAGACCGCCTGGAGGTGTTCCTGCTTTATCGCTTACTAACTGTATGACCTGGGCAAGGCACTTAAACTCTTTGACTTCAGCTTCTTCATCTGCAAAGTGCAGAATGACATACTTCTGGCACAGGTGTCATGAGCATTAAGTAAAAATCAACACAGAATGCTTGGCCCAGCCAGTGGCACTTGGCAAGAACTCATCACATGTGAGGAAGATGTAGAATTAGGGCATAGCAGAACAGGATGGCGTTGGTGAGGCAGAAAGTGCTCAGACTCCAGTGGGGAAGGTAACATGCATAGCCATCCATAACTAAACAGGCACAAATGATTAGGCTTTTACAGATTCTCTGATGATTATTGAAAAGCTAGACAATGTGCTACTTTAGAAAACAATAGATCTATGGAATTAACATTATTTTCTAGGATTTTGTGTGAAAGTAGATAACTACCATAGCAACATAGCCGAAGAATAATAAAAACAAAATCTTTGTATTGCCATTAAAAAAAAAGATACAATATCCCGCTGGATCCTGTTCTATTCAATTGTAATCCAAAAATGACACCATGGCTTTTAATGGAACTTGGCAAGATCTATACACACCATTTTAAAATTCAGCCTCAAATTTAAATTATTGGGCTTGTGATATCATACAGTAGTGTTTTTTTCATTATTTATGCTTTTAGTAAGTCTTAAAATCAGGAAGTGAGAGTCCCCCAATGCTGTCATTCTTTTTTTCAAAAATGTTTGACTCAATAAAAAATATAGAGAAAAGTGTGATTCTTATAAGAACTTATATTTCCATTAAATTTTAGAACCAATTTGTCAATTTCTCAAACAACAACACACACCCCACCTTTTGGGAACCATATTCAATCTATATATTACTTTGGGAATAAAACAACATCTTCATAACACTGAGTCTTTCATTCTAGAATATGGTATCACTCTCCATTGATTTAGGTCTTCTTCAATTTTTATCACAAACCTCTCTCTCTCTATATATAAAAGCCCAATATGCAAATAGACTGAATGGTGGAACAACCGAACAACTGAATAACCTACGACCACCTGAGGGTGCACACAGAACATGGCAGGTGTCGGGAGCAGGCAGCAGAGCACAGAGCATGGCAGGTACTGGCCACGGCAGAATGGTGGAGCAGGTGAATGTGTGTCACAGACCAAGGTGACGTGCCAGTCGCTGTCATCAGGGCAAGCCTTTGGTGGTTACTGAAGATTCTTTGCTCCTGCACATCGTGGTCCCGCCCGGTGCACCTGCTGTCCGTGCCCGGCGCTGGTCCCAATTGCTCGGCATTGTCAGATGGTGCGAGCAGCAGCTGCCAGCCTGATCACCCTTCAGGGCTTCTCCACCTCCTCCTCCTGAGGTGCCACTGGGGCAGCAGTCACTGCTTGCACCTGCTGAGGGCGATGGCCCTGCTCACACCCGCTGCTGGTGCCGGCCCCAATTGCTCGGCACCTTCAGTGGGTGCAAGCGGGGCCAGTGCCTTCAGCACGTGAAAGCAGCAGCAGCAGGAGCAGGGCTGCCAGCACAGAGGGGACGGGGTGGGGGGGCATGGTGGGAGGGGTCAGGCAGGGGCATGGAGGATGGGCCGAGACCCGCCCCTGGGCCCACCACAGCCTAGTGGCCTACAGTTCCTTTCAAGGTGCACAAATTTGTGCATTAGGCCCCTAGTGTTCTATAATTTTCAGTGCACAGGTCTTGTACTTCTTCATGTAAATATATAATCTTATGGTTTGATAGTATTATAAAAGGTTTTTTCATTTCATTTTCAAATTACTTCTTAATTTATAGAAATAAAATTGATATTTTTATATTGACCTGTATCCTGAAGCCTTGATAATTTCAATAGAATTTTGCTGTTCAAATGAAACTTTTTAGATTCCTTAGGATTTTCACAATCATGCTATTTACAAATAGAGATCATTTAATTACTTTGTCCTATCCAATACGTTACCTTTTAAAATTTATTTTTAGTGAATCCTATTGCATTGACCAGTACAATGTTAAACAGAATTAGTGAGGATGGATACCCATGTCTTCTTCCTGATTTAAGAAAAAAGTATTCATTGTCTTATATTACTAGTGTAGGTTTTTCATAGATAACCTTTATCAGATTAAGAAAAATGTCTTCTATTTCTAGTTTTGCTGAGAGCTTTTATCATCATTAGGTGCTGAATTTTGTAAATGTTTTTTCTGAGTCTATTGTAATAATCACATGATTTCTCCTTCCCTTTATTCCATTTATGTGGAACTATTATTTTAATGTTAGCGTATACTTGCATACCTGGAATAAATTCAATTTCATTAGGATGTATCATTTGTTCTATATATCACTGTATTCTATTACTAATCATGGGTTTAATATTTTTAGTATTTTTGCATCTATGGTCATGGAGGATATCAATGTGTAATTTTTTTATAGTGACCTTATAGTGACCTTACCTAAAGTTATACAGATTTTTACCCTGGCCGGGTAGCTCAGTTGGTCAGAGCATTTTCCCAATATGTCAAGATTGTGGATTCAATCCCTGGTCAGGGCACATACACAAAGCAACCAATGAATGCATAAACAAGTGGAACAACTAATCGATGTTTCTCTCTCTCTCTCTCTCTCTCTCTCTCTCTCTCTCTCTCTCTCTTCTCTCTCTCTCTCTCTCTCTCTCTCTCTCTCTCATATGTGTGTGCTTCTCTCTCTCTTTCAATTTGTATTATCCACATTGGCTTTCTTCATGTAAGTATCAGGTAACTCTCATTTCAAAACTATCTTTCTGAAAATATGTTTTTCTAAAGTTTAATGCTATTTGCTATCTGGTATCACACTTTAATTTAATTGATGGATCCTTTTTTAAGGATCCATCTCCCCTTCCTCTCACACTCTCTAAAATAAATAAAACAAATCTAAAAAATAAATAAAGTTATGCAGATTTCAGACAATGACTTGGGAAGTGCTGTCTCTAACTCTATTTTCTGTATTTTCTCAAGATTAATATTATTTCTCCCTGAAAAGTTTGAAGAAATTTACTAGTACTAATACCATCTGCATCTGGAATCTTCTATTTGGGACAGCTTTCAATTACAAATTCAACTAATTTAACAATACAGGATTATTCCTATTTTCTACTTCCTCTTGTATCAGTTTTAACAGATCTTATCTTACTAAACAAGAGATTTCTCCAATTCATCTAAAATGATTTTCTTTGTCTCTTACTGATGCTCACACCCTATAGTAACAATTCCTGCACTTAACATCTTTTCCATTCTACTTTACTTGACTAAACTATATCCATCTCTCTGAGTGTCCTTCCTTGACATATTCCTCTAAATGACACTTTTTTCATCTTTTCTGAGCTTTTCTAGCCCTTATTAATTTAATATTATACTGCTTTGTATTTTTCATTATCTTTTATAGTTTCCTTTTTTCTCTGAAAATAGATTATGGGATCCTTGAAGGCAGCAATTATATCTTAAATGTCACTGTTTCATAATATCTAACATAGTCTTTAACATTAAATAAATATTTATAACATTATTGATTTGTCCACTCTTTGGGTTAATTTAACCATCCATTGTGGATGAACTTGGAGCATCTTACAGTGCCAGAAAGCATGGAAGTGTTAAAAATAATAATAAAGCCCAGCCAGTATGACTCAGTGGTTGAGAGTGGATCTATGAACCAGGAGGTCACGGTTCGATTTCCAGTTAGGGCACATGCCTGGGTTATGGGCTTGATCCCCCACCTGCCAGTCAATGTTTATTTTTAAATTGGCAGTGCGTGCCAGTGGCTGGTCAGTTGGACATACACAATGCGGCCGTTTTCTTTCAGCCTCAGAATGTCAATAAAAACTATCAAATTCATGATTGGAAATTACAGATGGAAATACTAGTACACACATGTGATTGGTGTCAGTGAAAACTTTATATATATCACACATTCGCAAGTCAACGTTTAATTTTAAATTGCCAGTGTAAGTCATATATACTGGCAGGTCGGTCAGTCAGACAGTCAGATGAATGGATGGTTGGTCACTTAGCCTTTTATATATATACTAGGGGCCCGGTGCACAAAAATTTGTGCACTCGGCGGGGCAGGGGGGCCACAGAGACTTTTTAAAAATTCAGATATACTCACTCATATTAATTAACAAAATAAGCTGGTGAACAGAGTGGGCCCAGGGACATGGAACAGAGTGTGGAATCTCAGAGGGAAAGTGGGGGAGGGTGGGTGGGTGGGAGGTAACCAACCAAGGACTT
>PVJC01014465.1:0-36428 GCA_004026665.1 Murina feae
TGTAAAAAAGAAGGAATTCTTACCATATGCATCAGCATGGATGGAAATGGAGAGCATTATGCTAAGTGAAATAAGCCAATCAATGAAAGAAAAATACCACATGACCTCACTTATTTATGGATAATAAAGACCATTACAAAATGATAAACATAAACAAATACAGAGACAGAGCAGCCTTGAACAGACTATCATCCTACAGTTGGAAGGCTGGGGATGGTTTGGGGGGGAGTTGGGAGATCAACTGAAAGACTTACATGCATGCATAGGAGAATAATCAGTGGACACGGGAAACTGGGGGTTAGGGAGGAGGGGGGGAAGGGCAAGGGGGAAAAATGGAGATCTATCTATCATCTGTTGTAATACTTATCTATCACTTGTTGTAATACTTTAAGCAATGAAATAAAAAAAAATTAAAAAAAGAAAAAGAAAAAAGAAAAAAAGAAAGAGATTGGTTTCAGAGAAAACTGAATCCAGGAATCTTCAAAGCCTCATGCCTTCTCTTCCTCTTCTTTTTCTCCCAGTGCTCACAACTTGTGACCAATTTCCTTCAGGTTCTGAAACCTTAGAGATCAGAAAATATCACAAATAAAAAGGATAATAGGATGATCACGAGAATTTGCTGTAATTACCAATTGAGATCAGACTTTAAGCAACCAGAAGATTAGTCTGTAGGTAACTGAGCAGAGTTCATTTAAACATGTCAACACTTACTTCAAGGCCTTCAACCTTATAAGTGGAAGGGGAGCAAATTTCTGATATCTCCTTCACTCACATAGAGGACAGCTCACACCAGACAAACCGGTGGCCATGGAGAGAATTCACAGTCCAGGGTTCTCTGTGTAAAAGTGGGTGGTGACAGAGACCACCTGTCTGACTATGGGGCACCTGACAACAGGTTTGATCTTGTGAAATGAAGCATCCATGGGCCAGGCTCTGGGCTTCTATGAGCTACTCTGACCTGCTTCTTTGCTAAGCAGCTGAGAAGGGAAAGAACTGAGGCTTCAAGATCATCCTGATCGGTTCCTCCTCAGTTCTTCGAAGCTTAAAGTATGTTTGCGTTCTTTCCATGCAAACTATTCTCAAAACCGTCTGTTTTAACATATCCAAAGTTGACCTAAAAGTTAAAATTGTTGTTTCTTAACCTCTTAAGATTGTGTTAGAATGATCTCATTTATCTTCACAATTAATCAACCTGTTGAAGGTGGAGTCTTGGAACGTCACTGTCCATTTGTATATTTTCTATCATTTTTGCAATTATTATTTTATTGCACTTATAGTACTTAATCCTATTACCCCTTAACTTTATTTAGCCCTGGCAGTTTTACACTGACTTGAAAACAGTTGCAGTCATGCCAACTCAAATAGCCTTTCCTTGAGAGACTGTATATCAGATTCACTATGCTCAACAGACAGCATGGTTTGCATATCGTACTCCACAATATGTATGGTTTCCATACCGCACTCTACAATAAGCTCTGGTTCCCCAAATGTGCAAGATTCTGTTTCCCTTGCTGCCATTTGTATCTAATTTATACAGTCTTTGTGACATCCATTGCTCTGGTGACAGAAAGTTCTGAGCTAAAAAAAAAAAAAAAGGAACTTTGAAAATGCCAGCACGGTGTGTCACATATTTACAACTCTTTGATAATGTCGCCGTCTTATCATTCCAACCTTTTTCATGATCCCCAGATAGAGACAAGTTCATCTTTCACTTTGAACTCTGCTGTGCTTGCCCTAAACAACAGATTTTGTAATGAGCTGCATTGATTACTTATGATGGGACTTATAATTGTGCACTTCAGTTTTAGAGATGGCTCTGTCATGTCGTGTTTGTACCTTTGACAAACTGACCCAGTTTTTGAAAGGCTTTCAGATCTATAGTTGAGTAAATGAACTACATCCTTGTCTTGATGGGTTCAGTGCATTTGCCATCTTCCTCATAGGAGCAGGAAGCTGTGATAGCTGGACATTATTCATAACTGTCTATCCTTGCTTGGAATTGCAATGAAGCATGATGTGCAAATGAGAGCAAAAAATCAGCTGCAGGATCCAGTCCTTTCTTAAACTGTATTCGAGAAAGTGTAACTGGAAAGTTTACTCCACACTGCAACTTAGCCCACATCAATTTATCTTAGAAGCAAATTATTTATACATTAAAATGCATTCAAACGCCTTAACTATGTTTAAATTGTAGAAGTTCTGGGCATGTGTGCATTGCGACTAGCTCTATCACTCTGCTGTCAGAAGGATCTTTAGCATACACAGAATCACAAGGAACATGGTGGTTCAGGGATTAAAATCTCCTTAAATGCTCATTCACATGACAGACTGGAACAATTAGTGTAGAGTAACAATGGGGCATGGATAACAAGAGTGCCTCCTACGTTTCCATGGAGAGTCATCTTCCGTTATAATCATCCTAATGAAAAAATCACAGTGGTTGAATGGAACTGTTATTGGCATAGCATTAAAAAAATAAAACAAAATTAACACTAAAAAACATCATTAAAGTCACATTAAGGAACTGATTGAAATTGACCAGAAAGGGACTAATCATGGAACTGTCATTACTGCCCCTTTCTGATAGCTTTGAGTCGAGGTGTTACAGAACTCTCACATCAGAGGGTGCCTGTGCTCTAATATCTTCACAGAGCATTGTGTGGAGAGAATGAAACGACAGCCCCAATGATTCCAGTAGCTACCATTCAGTCTCTGCCCTGGAATCTATTCTCTATGTAGAGTTCCATTTATGCATGGAAGGTTACAAGAAGGACTTTAATAAAAAAACAAATCATGCTATTGTTGGCTACATCAGCTTTTAAAAAATACTCATGTAGGAGCTGTCTGTGTTTAGCATATTCTGACACATCATTTCCAGTGACCTCTCTCTCTCTCTCTCTCTCTCTCTCTCTTTTCCTGTACATTTTTCTCTTTTCATAAAAATAGCCAATAAAAAAAATCCATGCCCAAACTGAGGATAAAATATCAGAAGGAGAGATGTTGCTGAGATTGATGTCTAGAGAAACAGAGAGTAAATCAATATATGGGGTGGACTTGTTTGCTATACATCAACCCATCATGCTCACAGATGGAGGAACAATGTGTGTGTGTGGACTTGGGATGAAGGGTTCAAGCAGGAAAGGCTGATGATGTTGCAAGAAGAAAACGAGTTGACAGCCAGGCTCATTTAGCACCACTCCCATCCTGATTCTTGAATAATGGGCCCAGTATTGAGCTGCCACACTTGACAGATAACAAATCCAATCTAGCTCATCTGCAAGGGAAATAGTCTCACTGCATTAGCCAGTCTGATGATGTTCTTTCCAAGTGTATTACTGAAGTATATTGAAAACCTGCTATTGATTGTTAGAATGTGAAGGTGACAGTTCTATTGGGATTCTAAGTTTGGACAGAGGGAGAAGTGAGAATAAGTTATGCCAAGTTGTTGTCATGGAATATTTAACATAAATACAATAGTTGCTCTTTTATGTATTGTGATTGTAGAATGGAATATTTAAAATATTCAGCAATTCTGCAAAAAAAAAAAAAATGCTTTGAGTGCAGGCATGGGGTCCTGGTGTAGCATTTTGATATTCACCTTCCCTTCTTTCATCTGGTTTTGGACAATCCTCAGGACATCCCCGTGTTCCTTGAATCCCTTATAAACAGGAACGAAGTAAAGAGTTGGATGGAAAGTTTCTTTCATACAGCTTCTTTGACTTCCTTGTTCATTAATACATGATTTCCTTTTGCACAAAACTCCAATTCCACCTCCATTTGACACAAGTGTGTGGTGCATAACTTTGGAATAGGTTAGCGAGGTCAGTGCATATCAGACAAACAAAAGAATTCATGTTATAAGAAAACTGGAAAATGCTTGCATATAAAATCAAGGGCCTTAATATAAATCCAGTGAGAGATCCAGAAATCAAATACCTGTTGGTCCTTCAGAATGGTTGATTCCTAGTTGATGCTCTGCTATGTGTGCCTACCTATTCATAGCAATCATATTGTTGAACTTACCCAGACTATTACTATGTGATGATCACTAACATTAAGGGGCTAGAGGTTATAGGATGTTTCTTTAAAATGTTTGGTACTACCCAGCCAGTGTTGTTCAGTGGTTGAGCATTGACCTATGAACCAGGAGGTCATGGTTGGATTCCTCGTTAGGGCATATGCCTAGGTTGCAGGCTTGATCCCCAGTTTGGGGCCTGCAAGAGACAGTCAATCAATGATTATCTCTCATCATTGATATTTCTATCTCCCTCTCTTCTCCTCTCTGAAATCAATAAAAATGTATTTTAAAAAATATGCTATAATTTTTGCTTAGACAAGTTCATCTGTTACCTTAGGTAATAAACAGATAAACTGTGGGGAAAGCTTTGTAAACATTTACTAAGGAAATAATTTCATCTACGAACTAAGGCCAACTACCATTCTATCTTGAAAATTTAATGGTGAGTTAATATGAGTTGTGCATAAGAAATATCCATAGATATTACTCAGTTGTCATTACATTAGAATTGCCTGATTCATTTAAAATCAGAATCCTCATTTTTCAATTGCTTATTACCTTTTATGTCTCTAAAATAATTTATAAAATCTTATTGATTTTAACTTTTCTTAAGTTTTTAAAAATATATATTTTATTGATTTTTTTACAGAGAGGAAGGGAGAGGGATAGAGAGTTAGAAACATCGATGAGAGAGAAACATTGATCAGCTGCCTCCTGCACATCCTCTACTGGGGATGTTCCCGCAACCCAGGTACATGCCCTTGACCAGAATCGAACCTGGGACTCTTGAGTCCACAGGCTGACGCTCTATCCACTGAGCCAAACCGGTCAGAGCAATTTTTCTTAAGTTTTAAATAACTTTAAATCTCTTAGCCTAAGCACCAAAATATTATTCGAACTGCATTTTTTTCATGTAAGTGGAAAATAAATGTGAAATGATCTTTCAATACTAATGATAAGAATCCTATTTTTCTAGTCATCACGGATGTTTTAACTTTTTGTAAAATGAATTTTCTATGGTAACTAGAAGCCCAATGCACAAAAATTCATGCAAGAGTAGGCCTTCCTTCCCCCAGTTGCTGGCACCAGATTCCCTCCTGCCCTGGCTTCATCAGGAAGGACATCTGGAATGAAGTTTGGAATACATCCCATCTAATTAGCATATTACTCTTTTATTATTATAGGGAACCTAAAGGATATAGTGTCAGTACAGTATATTTTTCTTTAGAGAGCTAGAAAACATTTATTCTGAATGTCATTTGGAGGACTCTTTCAATATCTCTAAAGAAGAAAGATTTTTAATAAGAGCTCCCTTGAGCATACACATAGACAGTAGGATGGAATTAGCACCTACTATCAAGTATGGGCTGTGTTCTCTTTCTAGTGTTCAGCCTAATGGTGAGAATCAGAAGGGTCTCCCATAAATGGAAGTCACTTAAGAAACCTTTAATCTGTTCATAAAATGCCCATTTTATGAAAGTAGCTATGGAGTAGGTTTAAGAACATGGATTCTGGAGTTGATGCTTATTTCCCAATGCCCACTCCAATACTGACTAGCTATGTGAGATTGGCTCAGTCACTTACCTGCTTGGGGCTTTAGTTCTATAACCTGATAATAACAATTCTAATCTAATCTAATAAAAGAGTAATATGCAAATTGACCATCACTCTATTACTGCTGAGCCACGCCCACCAGCCAAGCCATGCCTACTAGCCAATCAGAATAGCTGTATGCAAATTAACCTAGCCAAGATGGTGGCCAGCAGTCATGGAGCTAGAGCAAACAGGGAGCTTTCGTTGCACCAGCAATGGAGGAAACTTCCTACCTAGGCTGACTGGGCCTCTGCTCAAGGCAACAAAGTTTCAATTATAGAAGATAAATAAACCCCAGAAACCTGATTCTAGACAGCCTTACTGGAACGCTGGGTCAATGGGAGCTGTGGGCAATCTGAAAATGGCCCTCAACTCCTCACCCAGGCTGGCCAGGCACCCCAGTAGGGACCGGAACCCTGAAGGGGCTGTGGGCAGCCTAAAAACGGCCCTCAGCCCCTCACCCATGCTGGCCACACCCCCATGGGGTGAGGGTCTCCACTGGGGGGCTTGCAAACCACCATCAGCCCCTCACCCAGACTGGGCAGGCACGCCAGCAGGGATCCCCGAAGAGGTCCCAGACTGTGAGAGGGCACAGGTCGGGCTGAGAGACACCCCCCTGAGTGCACAAATTTTTGTGCTCTGGGCCCCTAGTTTATTATTAAGAGTGGGTAAGTGAATTAAGTGACTTAATGGGGTCAAAATACTTAGAATAATTTATAGTACATAGAAAGCACTATGTTAATGTTAATGTTAGCGATTATTCCTATTCCTATTTATCTTGTTGCCACAAATGTTATTATGATTATATAATTATTAGACAAAAAAGCTGCAGTGAATACAGTAGTAAACTAAAAAATTTAAGTCACTTCTCCAACTGCTATCTTCTCTTTATTCATTTCCTCTGTAATCCCCACTACATAGTTAAGTAAAGACTACAGAGAGATTACTCTGGAATGATGTCCTTTGACTATATTTCTGAAACACCTGTCTCTCCACAGAGATAAGATGCTCTTTTGGTTGTCACCAGTATTTTTCTGTAATTTATGCACTATATTCTTCCTTTAAGACTCAAATTGTACACAACAACCTATACATAAATGTTCACAACAGCTTTAGTGCCCCTACTCCCAAAATGCAAAAACACCAAAATGCTTATCAGTTTGTGAATGGGTAAATGAATTGGCATATAGTCATCCAATGGCATACTATGCAGCCATAAAAGGACTCCTGATACACACATTATCATGGAGGAATATCAAGAGCATTATGCTAAGTAAAGAAAACCAGACACAAAAAAACTACATGCTATGTAATTCCATTAATGTGACATTATGTAAGAGGGAAAACTCTAAGGACAGAAATAAATTAGTGCCTGTCTTGGGTAGGGCATGAAGAATGAGGGCAATAGACTACAAAGACATGAGGAAAATTTGGGGGTTGATGGCATTGATTCAAGTATTGGTTCTGGTGATGGTATGAAGATGGTTTACAATTAACACAGCTTATCAAATTGTACACTTACAAAAATGACTTTTACTCTGTGCAAATTACATCTGAAACTGACTTTTCAAAAAAGGAGAAAGGTTTGCATTTATTGAGCACCTAGTGTGGGTTAAATACTAAGGTGACCATTTGTGGGGAGGATACAATTTATCCCTGAGTTCATTAAGAATGCATGAGAGTGAGCTCACAGATAAAAATATAATATTGAAGGCCATCATAGGTTGCATATAACTTTGGGTTTTTCAGCTTTTCTAGTTCAAAACTTTAATATTTTACAAGATATATATGCCAAGTTTAAAGCAATACTATCAGGAGTTTGTAAGAATCATTAATGTCTGTGCGAATCTATTGAACTTAGTATTGCACTTTGAATTCTCAATTACCCTTTTCTTTTTCTCTCATTCCACTGCTACTAAATATTTCACTTTAAAATTCAATAGTTTTTGCTAATTTAAAAGCCCTCATATATTATATGGGGAGACAGATTGTATGTGTCTTTTTTACAAAATAAATGTGTGCTGTTTGTTTTATATTACTGCACACTTTTATTTGAAAACTCCCAAATTCCTTTTTGAGCTTAACTTTCTAGACCATAAGTCACTGTAACAAGATATTTATTACGCACTCACAGACAATGAGTATCCTTCATGAACTCGAGCTTTATCTCAGCCCCCTTCCTTGGCCCTGTCAGGGAGGTAGTTTTGTGATGATTTGAAGGATATGTGTCCAGTAGTTATGATTGCCACAATTTAACCATTTTCAGTGATGGCCTAAAACTGTATCTTGTCCACAGAAGAGAGAAAAATGAAAGTGGACAGAGTTCAAGAAAGCAGAAATCTTTACACAGTCTTAAAATTGAACTAACACTTCTAAGATTTCAACACCTAATTTGCTTGGGTAAGAAACATCTCAAAGATCTTTATTTCTTGCTGTTATTTTTGGTGTTCATATTAGAATAGTTTGGGTTTTAGTGTCTAATTCAAGTTCTTCATATTCTGTAAAAACAGTTATGCATATTAAGGAAGTTGCTTTCAAGATAAATGACGATGTTGACATGGACTCACAGAGAGATAGCAGGTGTAGCCATGGATTTTAAAGCCTTGATTTTGCCATGTCTCTTTTGCTGCTAATCTGTAGCTTCTTGGGCAAATTCTTCAAGTTATCTGTGCCCTTGTTTCCTTATTTGAAAAATCAAACAATTAAGTCAAACGACCTCTAGTAGCCCTGCAAGCTATAAAATAACCACATATTTGGTTTGAGGTACATTTATATTTTGTACTTTAACCTGTCATGAAAATAGTAGGTTAATGCTATAGAGATGTTTATTAAATGATGTGACATTATGTACAGAATTTGCAAAGGTAATGCCAATTATAAAAATATTGATGGCTTGAAAGAACATATCATTTCTCCACACTTCCTCTATAATTTTTGGATATTCTCACAAGCATTTTAAAGTGTTTATTTCTGTTTTAGATTATCATCATTTTTGTCACTTAAATATTTTTCAATTTCTCTTTTGATTAAGCTTGTGAGGAGTTTCTGTTCCAGTGTCTTTGTTCTTTGCTTTAGGTCTATGTCTTTGTTCTCTCCCATTCTTTCATTTTTCCTCTCTCTGTGTTAGCCATTCCCCAAAGTCTTTTGCTACCTATGATTTGTGTTTTTAAACACTGAGATAACCTTAGGGCATAAATTCTCTCATTTCTAGATTTTGTAGACTACAGAAAAAATCTTGGGCTTTGGTACTGGAGGGAACCTTGAGAAGTCAACTCATCTATTTTCATGTTTGCCATTTGGCCTCAGTATCACTATCTTTTACATTTTGTAAAATTATTTCTGTGTAGCACAGTCTCATGCCTGGCAACGTCCTACTGATGGAAATCACATCATGGCATTCCTTGCAGATCTGGTCCCATATTAAATAAAGTTCAATATTCTGTTATCCATACAGTAAGCTGTTAAACTGTATGAAGATTTAATGATATCACTTGCAAGTGACTCAAAGTTCAATTTTATAAAGACTTCTGTTCTGCAACAGCTTTTGCTCTACTATTTAACAAGAAATAAATATCTCTGGAGCAGGAAATGAACCTGAAGATGAAAGCTGCGCCTTAAAGGTGGTGTGGAATCTAAAGAATGATGACCTTTAAATTCGATTAGTCCTCTTTTTATAAAAAATCTATATTTTATTGATTTTTTACAGAGAGCAAGGGTGAGGGATAGAGAGTTAGAAACATTGATGAGAAGGAAACATCTATCAGCTGCCTCCTGCACACTCCCTACTGGAGATGTACCTGCAACGAAGGTAAATGCCCTTGACCAGAATCAAACCTTGGACCCTTCAATCTGTAGGCCAACGCTCTATCCATTGAGCCTAACAGTTAGGGCAGACCTCTTTTTCCCTACAAGGACACTTAGAGGGTATAAAAAGGAGGTGGACAATCAGAAGAAAGTCTCACCTTTCTAATCCTGAGATGTAAAAGGATGAAGTGTTTCATATCATTCAATTATCTTAGAGGTGCTGCAAACTTTGGAGTTTACAGAGCATGTTTATGTATTCAAAAGTAAATAAAGCAATCTATATATATAAAAGCCTAAGCGACCATTATGACTGGATGACCAGATGATCACACAACCAGCTAGTAGCTATGATGCACACTGACCACCATGGGGCAGATGCTCAATGCTGGAGCCACTGCTGGTAGTCAGTGCATTCCCACAGCCAATCTCCAGAGGTGGCCAACCTCCCAAGGTCCCTCCCCACAGCCAGTCAGCCCTGGATCAGCCCCATTCTCCAGCCAGGCTTAAGGACCCACCTGTGCACAAATTCGTGCACCTGGCCCCTAATGTAAAATAAAAAATACTGAAATATTTGTGTTATCTACAAAACAATATTTTGCCCTTTTTGATAACTAATGAGCACCAAAGTAAAACTAGCATTTCAAGTTTACATATGAATGCTTTCACTGTTATGTCATAAGGTCTTTTATACAATGAAAAATTGGGTAACTCCATGGGATGGAATGGAAGAAAGGTGTATGGAAGTGAAAAGACAGTTGTAAAAATCATTAAAACTGGACTCCAACATGGTGTGAGTTTTTTCATCCAACAACCCCATGAGAAGCAGGGGACAACAGATTATTTTTTTCTGGGCTTCTGAGTATTCACTCAGAGTAGGCATGTTAGAATGCTTCTTTTTCTTAACTCTGATCATCCTGTCCATTCAGAGAGTAATCAAACCTGGATGATTTTAATTTTAGAGAATCTCAGTGGGGAACTGTTTAGTGATGTTGCCACATTAACATCTGTTTAAGGTTTGTTGACCAAGATGCACACCTGGTTCTGAACCTTATGGTTTGGTCCATTATTCTTTTCAAAATGATATTGGTTCAGATGTTAGAGTCTCCATGGAGCTCTTTCCTGAAATTGTGTTTAAAGGAGAATTTGACCTGTAGTTTGTGTGAAGTTCTAAGAATGAGAACATGACCAGGAAGCCTTTGATCCAGGAAACATTCATATGTAAATGAGGCTTCAAAGATTTAGTTAAGAATGTTCTATTAGCCCAGACGGTATGCTCAGTGGTTGAGTGTCCACCTGTGAACCAGGAGGTCAGCATTTGATTCCAGGTCAGGGAATAGTACCTGGGTTGCAAGCTCCCTCCCCATAGTGGGGTGTGCAGTGGGCAACCAATCAATGATTATCTCTCACTGATGTTTCTATCTCTCTTTCCCTCTCCCTCTGAACTCAATAAAATATACATTTTAAAAAGGACTGTTCTGTTAGTTTTTCAGTCATAGTGAAAAAACATAAATATTGCCCTAACCGGTTTGGTTCAGTGGATAGAGAGTCAGCCTGTGGACTCAAGGGTCCCGGGTTCGATTCCGGCCCAGGGCATGTACCTTGGTTGCGGGCACATTCCCAGTAGAAGGTGTGCAGGAGGCAGCTGTTTCTCTCTCATCGATGTTTCTAACTCTCTATCCCTCTCCCTTCCTCTCTGTAAAAAATCAATAAAATATATTTTAAAATATCACTGTATTCGTGTTATGAAAAATAAATAATGTTGAGAGATGCAATAGAGAAGGAGAATCAGAAACGTGTGGCACAAACAAAATGTGTCAGTGTTTCTCAGGGAGAATTCTCAGCCGCTCAGCCTGCCGCTGTCCAAGTTCCATTAGTGCTGAAGCTGCCGGCACTGGGGCTGAGCCTGCTTAGCTGATAATGTCCTTGATGGGTGCTGAACGTCCAGGCAGAGAGCTACAAATGCAGGGCCAGAGGCAATGCCTGTGCCTTATTACCACTTCAGTAGCCTGCTGGGCAGAATTAGCATGGAGTTCGAACTGAGTCTTCTCCCCCTTGGCCACAACACTCAGTCTTCTCTTTGTGGATCCTCCCCTTTCTCACTGTAAATTTCATTACATGAAATGGATGTGCTAAGTGACACTCTTGATGGTCTAACTGCTCCATCTCCTGACAAATCAATAGCGTGTGAGGCTCTGGGGCAGCTTCTAATTTAATCTGTAACAATGCACGTTTAATGGCAGTGCTGAGCTGGTGAGCTCTGCACAGTCTTTCATGACAATAGATCCTTTATGTCACCCAGGAACAGAAAGGCCTTAAAATACACACACACACACACACACACACTCATACACACAACATCATCGACTCTCTTAGAGACTCTAGTTCCACAAGTAGTGCATGGAAAGATCTTTGTGATTTTGTTGTCTGCCTCCCCTTTATGGGATGTATCAAAAATATAAGCCCACAGTAATTGTTGGCTAGCAAGATTTTCCCAATCATTACAGTATTTTTTTTATTGCAATCAATTTGAAAGCTTTTTGAAAATGCTCGTTGTGGAACTATTGATAGTTTATTATCTATGCTGGAGTCTTGAATATTAAATAAATTAATGGTATGTGTTCTGATAGTAATAATACTACTAATAAAATTAGGAATTAGCTAGCTCAGTGGGTAAGCAATCAGGCTCTGGGTTGAGAATTCTTAGTTTCATGCCCCTGTTTAGCCACATGTCAGCTATGCCACCCTGGACATCTCATTCAACACTGCTGTACTCAGTTTATTCACCCCTAGTATGGGAATACAGATTACCTAACTCATGTCTCAGGTAACTTGCCATAGAGCATGTTAGACAATGTGTAAGGGCTTAATAAACATTACCCATTCTTAACAGGACAATTTTACAACCAAGACAGACAGCCTTGTATAACTGTGTAGTCAGAACTACCTGCTTGCAAACCCTTTCTCACTCCAGGAATTCTGCTTTATATCTTGTCCTTGCAAAGTTACCTTTCCTCATTCTTTTGGTCACCTGGAAAACAGCCAGTTAATGACTCAAATGAGAAACACTCCATTCTGAGTTGCGCCTGTAGATACTCCTTCAGACTGACTTGGCCCCTCTCCTTTCTTGCCCATTGTTCTCCATGCAGTTCCGGTTCCTTGTCACAGAACAGGGCCTGAACTCTTCACTGAGGTATTCCCTCCCCCTCCTTCCCTTCCTAGTTCATGGTAAGCTCCTTGACTGACCTCAACAGCTGGGTAAGTTAGAATGAAATTCAGTACAGAGCAAAGGATTGGATAGCTGTGTAAATTTGGGCAGATTACTTAACTTTGACTTCTCAGTATGGAAACAGGACTAATGTATTGAGTGTTGTCTCACATACAAAAACAGACCCCAACGTGTTCATATTCAAAATTGATTAGCAAGCTAAAAGTTTTACTTGTGTTTCCTTTCCGTAACTAAATATTTTATTTAAAGGAACCTCACTAGATACTCAACAAACTGTATGGGTGTTGCAAAATAGTACAACCATAGAATCCATTTGTTACTACATTAAATGGATAGGAACTAAAAGCTACTAACAAAACATCAGCTGGGTAAATAAACATTGAGAGCATAAATTAATGAGGCCATTGGATGTTATGGCTAGTATCCGCAGATGGACATGATTGATTATGTGTGTGTCGATAAGTGTGTGTCTCACTTGCCAAGTAATTCCTCTGCCATGCAGACTTCAAAGATTTCTTCCCTGGTCGGCCAGTGTGGCTCAGTGGCTGAGCATCAACATATGAACCAGGAGGTCACTGTTCGATTCCTGGGCACATGCCCAGGTTGTGGGCTCAGTCCCCAGTTGGGGGCCTGCAGGAGGCAGCTGATCAGTGATTCTCTCCCATCATTGATCCCTCTCTCTTTCTTTCTCTCTCCTTCTCTCCTCCCTCCCTCTCTCTCTCCCATCCTCTCTGAAATCAATAATAAAAATATATTTCAAGAAAAAAAATTTTCTTCCCCCTCCCTCAACTCATCCTTGGAGCTAATGAAACAGCCCCCAGAGAACTGGACAGGAAGAGACCATTGCTAAGGGTGGCTCAGGAGCTGGGAGTCCTGCGACAAAAAGCGACTTCTGATTGACTAGTGATAAGATTGTAGCACATCTTCCTTACCATACTCTATCATAGGACCCTTTGGTTGTTTCCATGCATTGGTTACCTAGGGATGCATATATACTTGCAAAGTTATCATTATGAGGTTTTCAAGGATACACCCAGGAGAAGGACTGCTGAGTCATACAGTAGCTCTATTCTTAATTTTTTTGAGGAATCAACAGACTGCATTCCATAGTGGTGTTCCAGTCCGCATTCCCGCCAGCAGGGAGTGAGGGTTCCCTCTTCTTCATGCCCTCTCTAATAGCTGTTATTTGCTTGTCTGATTTTAAGGGTCACACTAACAGGTGTGAGGTGTATCTCATTGTAGTTTTGACTCAAAATGCCGGCTTATAAGAGAACGAACAGAGGACTGTTCTGGCAGACAGAATACTATCTCAAATACACTTCATGACATGGGGGCAGAGTAAATCCTATTTCCCTAAAATAAGCACATTAATAGATAAAAAGCTGATTGATTGATAGGCAGTTAGACATCCAGATACAACGCACTACCGATGAACAACCAAGTATTGAAGACTACTGTATGGTTTATTGGTGCAGAACGTTTCCACACATTACCTTATTTTATATTAATGACAACACAGAGTATCAGCTTAGGCTCAGAAAACCCCTGCTGTGAAAAATGAATATTTAATTCTTTCAAATGGCTGGCAAAGTCAGTGTCAGGCAAATATTTTGTTTTCATCTTTCGAGTCCTTAAAATCTTCTTTGCAGAGAGAACCTTGGAAAAGTCTTGCTGCACACTTACAAAGAATACCAGCAGCCCCCACGATTCACTGCATCACAGCGATGAACAAACTCTAGTAATTCAGCCAGAGACAGTCCCTAGTCTGTGATGTGAAAACCCAGTGAACAACCTTGATACATTTGGGTGGATGTGGGAAAATAGATTGGATCTTCTCATGGGTACATTTTTTCAGGGTTTCACACAATACATTTGGTTCAAATGTGGTGAACCTACACAACTGGCCAAGTAGAGTGAGCATCTGAATGGGCCAGTGAGTACCCACAGATACATTTTCTGAATCAAAATGATGCTGATCTTTTCCATGGTCAGTGTCAACATCAGACTCTAGGATTTACGTCTTCAAAATGTATGACAGTTTGCATATAAAAAATGGAAATTTTAAAATGTTGTATTTCTATTCCACACGCAAGAGCTTTCTTAAAAGTTAAGTTCGCCTCATGCATTTAAAGTGAAAATTTTGTTATTGTCATGCTTCTTTGAGCTCTTGCCTTTTTTTCACTTATTTTTAAATTTTCCCATAGTATTCTCCTTACTCTTTGATTACTCTATCACTTCCTTTGACCTTCTTTACCTCATGCCTTATACAGAAGGATTCCTTAAGACATACCAAATGTTTTTAAATCCACATCTCAGAGTATCATTTAAAAGGGCTGCATTGTCAACTGAAAACCAACGAGTATGGAGATTAAAGTTGTAGGAGCAGACATTTGGGTTGATATTGATGTAATAGTGATAGATTCAGCTGGGCACACCTGGTTAGCTTAGTACTGATCCAATGACATTTCCCTCTGGTTTCTGTCTTGCCTCAGAAACACACAAGTCTACGAATATGGCACATACTGTTCATAGACCCCTAGTAACTGGCCACATTGTGCTGGAGTTTGTGTCACCATTACGTAGTCTGATCAAAAATAAAGCACGCATCATCTTCTTTAAACTTCTTTTTACGCTCTCCCCAAATACCTCAATGCTACTCTTTGGATATCAGGCATTCTGGGGTCCCGCTAAATGCCAATTTAACTTACTAGACAACCTCCATTTTTCTGCTTGATGTCTTTGGGGACAGATGATGACAGCCAGTGGTGTAGAATACTGTTTCATATGCACTCGACATCTATCGTTTTCTCACAGCCCAGACACTCTGTGGCTGCATCGTGGACTCTGTTCACTTACCAGCTGCTCCTCTGGCTTGGAATACTCAGAGGTTGAGGAGGGAATGTTCACACGCAACCTCTGTGGACGGCAGCTGTGATCTGTGCGTGCACCGTTCCGGTGATGGCCTTCACACCATGCCTATTAATTAGAACACGCCAGCACCCCTGGCATTGTATGAGGAATTGAACAGTAGATATTGGATATTACATGTAGGGCTGCAAGAAGATGCAGAGTGTGAAAGCACTCTGGAAGGGGAGGCATGCGAATGAAGCACATTTTTGATTTTAAAAACACTGACAAAAAGGTTTTTTAAAAGAGCATTAGCAGGCAACACCCATGCAGCTAGAGTGGTACACTTTTGAGAGGAGAGAATAATAAGTTAATTTCCATAATGGAACCAGAAGTTGCAAATAGTAAACATTATCCTTAGAAATACGTGACTGAGGGTTTGTAATCCTAATGGATCAGGAATACAATATGAATTTCTAATGTGATTGGCAAAGTTGGCAAGGGCCTGACAGGAAGTTTTTCTGTACATTTTGTAACAATAAAATGCAAGCTCAAACTTTGAAGTTCCTATGATTTTAGTGTGCAGCAGCTGAAAAATATATTGTAGAGTTAATACAGCGACTGCAGTAGGACTATATCATGAATACATAGTTTATATATGGCAATTTATCCAAACCTTGCTGAATTCTATTGGGTAGAAGAAATTGAGTTTTGATAAACACAGTGTTCTTTAAACCCAGAGGTTTAATCTGAATCTTAACAGTGGCCCAGCAGTCCATGAAATATTTATATTGTTTTTCTAAGTATATACATTATTTACTGAACAGTCTATAAAGTATTTACATTGTTTCTCTAAATACAGTATACATTATTTACATTTCACTGTACTTTCTCCTGATTCAGGTCGAATAGAATGCTTGGAAATAGCGGTGTCTGAAGAGGTTTAACTGGAACTTATAGTGTTTCAAACATCCCAGATCAGTCCTGACTTCTCCTTTGGTTACCTACCAGGCATGGCTTGTCCACTTGCTTGGTTGTCCTAGACAAAATACTGTCTGAATTCTACTACAGAAGAATAATGCTATCAGCCTACCTAAGCTAGGACTAGGTAGTTGTGCATCTTTATAGGACAGAGTGCAACTTCTCAGTTATAATAAAACTAGGGGCCCAGTGCGTGAATTCATGCACCTTAAAAGGAACTGTGTGCCATGAGGCTGCAGTGGGCATAGGAGCAGGCCTCAGCCGGCCCTGCTCACACCCGCTGACTGCACAGAGCGATCGAGGCCAGTGCTGGACATCGGCAGCAGGTGCAAGCAGCAGCTCTGGTGCCGGCAGTAGGTGTGAGCAGGGCCAGGGCTGGCAGCCGGTGCAAGCTCCGGGTGGGACCATGGCACACAGGAGGAGCACAGAATTTTGAGTAATACCAGAGGCTCGCCCCAATGACAGCAACCAGTGCCCTGCCTTGGTCTGGCGCCCCCACTCAACTGCTCCACCATCCCGCCAAGGCCCACGCTTGCCATGGTCCACGTGCACCACCCAGTGGTCAGTGCATGTCATCGTGACCAGTTATTCAGTTGTTCTGCCGTTCAATCTATTTGCATATTAGGGTTATATATATATATATATATATATATATATATATATATATATATATATGTTTGGTCTCCCTAAACCATGACCAAACCATGACTTATATATGTAGTTTCCTTAACACATTAAGTGCCCAGTCAGTTACCGGTGACTGACACTATACTTTCTGTCCGGAAGATTACACAGGCTGGGCTCTTAACATGTTAAAAACCCTCTCAGATATTTAGTATTGAGGATCAATATTTTTAATAAAATAAAGTGTAGCTTTTTGTTCCTTAGCATTCCTAAGGACTGCTAGGTACCAAGGTAGTGAAAGTTGTAATTTAACAACATGCTGCCTGTCCAGTATGGTTCAGTGATGGAGCGTCAGCTTATGAACCAGGAGGTCAGGGTTCATATGAACAAGAAGCCTGGGTTGCAGGCTCAGTGCCCATTAGGGGGCGTACAGGAGGCAGCCAATCAATGATTCTCTCTCCTCCTTGATGTTTCTATCTCTCTCTTCCTTTCCCCGCTTCTCTCTGAAATCAATAAAACAATATTTTTAAAAAACATGCTTACATAGGGACACACACTCACGGACATATAAGTATTCAGTGCAATTAAATTATTTAAATTTTTTAAAAAACTATTATGCAACGGTGACCAGTTTGAAGTATCCCATTAAATGTTGTAAGTTTATAGCACTCAGGATAACAGAGCCTTTTCTGAATTTCTGCAATGAAATCACTACTTTTAAGGCTAAAAGAACATCTTGAAAGTGGCCTCTGAGGCGAGGCCACGTGAGCTGGGCCATTTGGAAGGTGACCCCACAGCAGACTGCCCGAGGCCACAGTGCGGTTTCCTCCACACAGGCAGGTTACAGAAGCATTTGGTTATTTGAATGCATTAGAATAAACCAGATTGAAACTTCACTAGCACATGCAGAACAAGTCATCTTAATGAGGCATCAGAGGACACACTGGGAACACAGTATCTGAGAAATAAAAGTCAAGCTCATCTCTTTTAAGCTTTAATATTTGATTTACAAGATAACATCATTGAAATGGCAAAGACAAATAAGATCCTAAAATGGTAAAATTCTTTCAAGGCTTGCATGCAGTTTGTCTCCAGTAATTTGTTTGGAAAAATAAAAACAGGCCAATTCCATTGTTAGGATTACACAAGACTTGCCTGACAACCATATTCAATTTTGATGGCGGGTGTGGGTTCACTCTAACAAAATATATCATCTGGCAGAAGTCTTAGCTTCCTGTGCACCCAGCTCCCTGCTACCTTTATTGAGAGAGATTGCCTTTGCTCGTTCTCTCCCCTACAAATAGGAGAAAGAAGTAGATGTGGTTTCCATCTCTCTCAAGTCTGTCCGTGTCATAGCTTCAATATGGGTCTCGCTTCTGCACTGGAGTCACTATCAGCAACTCAAACTTGACCTTTAATGACACTGATGTTGATTCCCACACAAGCCAATGAGTTGATGTGATGAGATCAGTCTTCCTTCTTCTTCGTATCCAGGCCTAGGAGACAACCTAAAATCAGAACTCCTGGATGGGAAAGGCTAGGGAAGCATCTCCGTATGGAGGCGGGGGCACTACCAAATGGAATTATAAGAAGCAAAAGGAAAGCTGAAATGATAACTCAATGGGCCATTCATTGCCCCAACATCCCAATGATCTTTCCACCTGAAATCTCAGGACCTGCCCAGGGTTACCCCACAATCCCCCACTTCTCTCTAGATTCAGTTTACATTAGTCTCAAGCTTCAATGTCCTCTCTCAAAGTTATGATTGACACAGTATGACTTGTGCTTTCCTTGCATCCCTTGTGCATTTTATAAAAGAATATGGGTTTTTGGAATTTACAGAATACATTTAGAATTACTCCACAATTCAAATCATCACATTATAATTTGCTTAAAGATCATCAAGTACTTTTGATAAAAATGTAAATTCTTAGGACTTAGCAGAGGAAACACAGGTTGTATGAGACAACGCTGGTACAGTTAAGTTAGGGTACAGCTCAAAATATGCATGCCTTACAAATCCCCCTTAGGATTCTCTTCAGGTGAGCTTGGACCCAGAAACTCCAGAAAACACATTTCATGGCTATTAAACCAGAAGTTACAACCTTCAAGACCAATGTGTAATTCTGAAAACTACTGGCGGCTGATATCAGGCAAATAGATTTTGTGCTCTAAAAGAACAATAAATATCAGGTATCTCAGAAATGTATAATGAAAAAAATAATGCTATTTCTCTATTTTGCGGTGCTTGCCAGACACTTGAGGGAGGGATGGAGGGATAGAGGGATAGAGGGAGAGAGAGAGAGAGAGAGTGTGGCAGGGAAGGAGGGAGGGAGGGAGGGAGAGGAAAAGGAAAAGTGGGAAGGAAGGAGCAAGCAGAACTGTTGGTTAATGGATAGAGAGTTTCAATTTTTCAAGTTGAAAAGAGTTCTAGGAATTAGTTAAACAACAATTTGAGTGTTCCTAACACTTCTGAACTGTACACTTAAAAATGATTGAGAGAGTAAATTGTCTTATGTATATTTTACCACAATTAAAAAATTGTAAATTTCTAGTGCACACACATCATTGAGCTTTGCAACACAGGTCAGGGTTCCTAAAAAAAAAATCAAAACAAACAAAAATAAAAAGAACAACATAAAACTATAGTAGATCTAGGAAATAAAATCAGATAAATGTAAATAAAATATAAGAAACAAAGATTGTAGAATAAAAAGAAACTAAAATAAGGCAACCAAAAGCAAACCATAAATATGTGGCTAAATCAATCTAAAATGCTTCTGTGCAGAAAACCATCAACAGAATTAAAAGGCAGACCACTGAATGGGAGGAAACACTGAAAATCATGTATCTGATATGGGTTACTATCAAAGCTATATAGAGATCTCATACAACCCCATAGCAAGCAATGAAATACAAAAACAGCAATGTGATTAAAAATGAGCAGAATATCTGAATATATATTTTTTCCCAAACTAGACATATAGGTGGCCAACAGGTACTCAAAAACATGCTCGACATCATTCATCATCAAGAAAATGCAAAATCAAAATCACAGTGAGATATCACATCACACATATTAGAATACCTGTCATCAAAAAAGGCAAGGTGCATCCTAACCAGTTTGGCTCAGTGGATAGAGCATCGACCTGCAGACTGAAGGGTCCCAGGTTTGATTCCGGTCAAGGGCATGTACCTTGGTTGTGAGCACATCCCCATTGAGGGGTATGCAGGAGGCAGCTGATGAATGTTTTTTTCTCATCGATGTTTCTAACTCTCTAGCCCTCTCTCTTCCTCTCTGTAAAAAAAAACAATAAAATATTTTTTTTAAAAAAAGCAAGGAATAAGTTTTGGTGAGGATATGGAGAAAAGGGAAACTTGTGCACTGTAGGCAGGATGTAAATTGGTGTAACCATTATAGAAAACAGTATGGATGTTACTAAAAGAATGAAAAATAGAACTGTCATATGATCCAGCAATTCCATTTCTGGGTATTTTTCTGAAGAAAATGAAAACACTAACTAAAATGACATATGCACCTCTTTTTCTGAATTGTCTTAAGCATATTTGGCACAGTTTTCAATTGGTTTCGATGCTGGCAGCTCCAGGGTCACTTGGATACCTAGGCAAAAGTCATTTACATCGCCTTCTTCCTTTTTTCCTCACACCTAACCTTCCCAGGTTTATTGAAGTTGGGGTACTTTATAGAGGCCCACCTTTCTCAGAATCAGAACAAATAATAATAGAATCCACCTCCCCTTTATTCTCTATCTTGTCCTAAGCTGCTGAGGACAAGGTGATTTCAGGCTATTCATACTGCTAGTAAAAGTACTATTAATACTTAATGAGCATGCCCTGTATCACCAACAAGGACTTCAGAAAGATCATCTAATTGAATAGTCTCAACAAATTTACTAGGTGAGCACTACTGCCTCCACTTTAAATTTAGATAGAAGAACACTTGACTAAGCTCACACAGGTTGTGTGTACAGGGTCTAAGATATAAAATCAAAAGTTGAATTCCAGTTCCCTCACTCTAACACCACACAGCAGATGGAGGCCAGTCTTTACCTGAGGACTCCTTTCCCTGCCAAACTCTCGCCTCTCAGCCTGGATCTCTGTCAAACTGGGATGGTTCAGGGAAGGTATGCAGTCCAGGCTATCCTCCCAGCTCCATTCTCTAACCAGACAGAGTCACAAGGAAATGTGATACACTTCTTTTTTAAATATTTATATTAATATCAGAGAGAGGAAGGGAGAGGAAGAGAGAGAACTATCAACGATGACAGCAAATTATTGGCTGCCTCTTGCACGCCCCCTACCGGGGACCAAGTCCACTACCTGGGCATGAGCCATGACAGGGAATCAAACCCTGACCTCCTGGTTGATAGGTCGAAGCTCAACCACTGAGCCACACGGGACAGGCAGGCTCCATTTCTTATCCAGACCAGTGCTTCTGCCATGTTGTTGCAAATGGTTGTTACAGTCTGAAGACATTTTTTCCATTGGTTTCTTCCAGTTGACCTGAGGAAACGAGACAGTGTTTGCCAACATTATTCCAGGTTATTTTATGACCTTTGCTGTTGTCCATTGATTCGTTCCAACAGATTTAAATAAATCAAAATCACAGATTTGAACAACTTTATACCAGTGAACTTGTAAACATAAACAGAAACAAACAATATTTAAAAGGAAAGGAAAGTTTAGCAAAACTTTTACTCAAGAACAATTTGAAAATTGGCATAAACGCATAAAGAAAAACCGAAGTTACTTAAGCAAATTACCCACCGCTATACATGTCCAGTTTTGTTAACACCTTGAACTATTGTCTCTGAGCATTTCCTTCGAGTGCTTGATGTTCATATCTGCATGCTGGGAGGTCTTTCAGTTATTGCACTTATTGAGCAATATCTTTATTCCAAATGGTTTGGTTTTTATCTGTCTTTGGAGCAAAAAGTTGTAATTTTTTTTAAAAAAAATCTATGGTTTTATTGATTTGAGAGACAGAGAAAGAGAGAGAAACATCCATGTGCGAGAGAAACATCCATCAACTGCCTCCTGCACTCACCCCCAACCGGACATCAAGCAAACAACGTGGGCATGTATCCCACCAGGAATCAAACCAGTGGCCTTTTGTTGCACAGGACAAACCTCAACCAACTGAGCCATACCAGCCAGGGCAAGAAGGTGTAAATGTTCACCACTGGTCCAGTCCACTGTGCTGACATCACATCTTTAGAGCATTTTACTCTGAGGTTTCTAAATGTCTTCAGTGTGCTTAATCTGTATCAGGTTTCTCCAATGTTGTTTGCATTAAGTGCATTTCATCACAGATACTCCATATTTTGAAGTAATTATTGACAGCTCCCGAAGTAATATTTACATAATTTATTTGAGAAATGCTGATGCAGACCTTTCTTACACGTTAAAATTTTCACCAGATTTTGCACAGCTGCATTTCAGTAGAATTTACCAAGAAAAGGCAAGTTCAGAGCTAAGCACGTGTATATAACATGTCCTCTTTAGAAATTCACAAATGCACACCAGCTCCATGGAAGCTAGAGGAAGCCTTCCAGTGAAAAACCCTACTTAACTTTCTTTAAATTCACTGGCTGCTTATCTGGACAAAGGATTCTTCATTTATTTCAAATAACCCCTTTAAAATAGTGTGGGAAATAGTGTTATCTTTAAAAAGGATTCAACAGTTCAACACATATGAGAGAGAGACGCTTCAGATGCTTCCTTTAATGGAACTTCATCTCTCAAAGAATCAATCTCCTTCTGCTGCTTTTCTCTCAAGTTTGTTAAAATATCATTAACTCACACATCTCAGACAATGTAACCCGCATAACCATCATCCACGAGGAAATTACTTACAATGAAAATATGTTCCCTGTCCGTATTCCCGAGGACTTATTTCAAAAGATGTTCTTCAAAATACCACACACACGAAAAGATATGGGGCAGTATTGGGATTACTGGTGACTAAGATCATTCATTGCATTCATCACATGAGACGGGTAGCGATGTCTCTGATGTCCTTTGTTGGGTCTTAGCTTTTCAACAGGAACAATGAGTCTTGTGGAAAGATAGTTCCCCTTTACAAATGTCAGTTGGTCTTCCGAGCAGATAACCCCCCAAACTTAGAGCAATCTGACAGGAAGGCGACTGGAAGCTGTGAACAGTTTGTTCTCAGTCTGACAGAAGTAAACACTTCACTTTCTCAGAGGAAACAGTCTCTCCTGGGGCAGAGTGGGTGCTGTGAGTGCTGTGGGTGCTGTGGGTGCGTAGATGAAACGCTGACTGTTTAAGTCCTACCCCTACCTACCCGGTGTCAGTGGTGCTGGAAACCCTGGTGCGGTCTCCCACCTCGGGGCTCGGGCCAGATGCAGCAAAGGAGCTGACTGTTCATGAGGGAAAAGCCAAGGATGAGCCACAGCCCATCACACACACCGTGCCCGAGGGTGTACACGCTCTCACCTGCGCAGCTTTGTCTCAGAGCCCACTTTTCTCCACCTTGACCGTCATTACCTATAGCTGCTGCCACGTGTCTAATAGTCATCTCTCATTAACAACAACTCATCGCTTCAAAGGAGCCAGATAAGCCTTTATTATCTGCAGAGCAAGCTGCGTGGGTGCCAGGGCCGCCCGGCCACGGACGCGCACCTTGGACAGCTGCCTGGCTGCAGCGCCAGCTCCTGTGTCATCTCCGATGGACGGGAAAGGCGCAGGATGTGCTTAGAAGCAGAGGTTTGCTGGGAGAGGTGGTGTCTGCGAGGGAAGACTGCACGCATGGCCTCTTAGCCGCCCCGAGTGTTCATGCCCCCGGGAAAGGCTCCGTTCTCTGCACAGATGCGAGCCAGGCTTGCCAAGGACGCATATGCTGGGTTGGGAGGATATTTTTGCAGTTTGGCAGCTGGGTGGAAGAATTACAGCTCCGCGGGGAGAGCAGGACGGGAAGCCTAGGAAGATGGGGAAGGAGAGAGGGTCCACACTGCACGGAAAATCCACGTTGTGCAAAGGTGAACTTCAAACGCCATTTTAATGGAGAGGAAATGTCATTAATTCCTCTGCCTTTTGCTTACACGTTTTGAGTGAATACAGACACTCTGTCCCATGGAAACAAAGCAGCTACATGAGATGATCTAACTTCATAGAGTATCAGGTGCACACACTCTTTTTATTTAGGAGATTTTGAATCTGAACGCCGAAAGGCTGTAAAGACAGTCAATACAGCACATTATTATTTTTTTCGTGTTGGTTTTGATGTTTCCCTTTCATTATTTCTGCACTCCATCTTATTTTTCTTAATACAGAATACACCTAATAACAATAATGGTTCACTTTCTTTTGGTTTCCAGGTGATCGGAGAGGAAATGTGGCCCACCAGGTCACTGTATGGACAGTTCGGATGCTAGTTTGGAAATGACATTCGGTACCAAGAGAAAGGGAGTGGGAAGGAGATGATGTGGGCTGGTGGAGTGAGCCACACAGGGAGCTGGGGCGGCACCACAGTTACGTGGATGTGAGGTTAACAGACACATTCAAACTGGTGGAAAACAAACACAACCAAACCAAACCAAAAGAAACCACCCCACGCCTTTCACATAGTCCCCTTATCATGGCAGAAATGCGTCCCCTGCAAAGAGAATGCTGAGCTTTATGTGATTCTGTGAGGAGCATCTGCAGGTGTCTAGAATGTATTCCAATGTTCACCTTTTGACTGTTGTGCTCTAGTGGCTAATTGATAGCACTTAAATTTCCTGTTGCCGTCGTGTCAGCTCCTCAGTCACAGGTCAGTGTATCGGCTTGGAACAGCTGGGCACTTTCATGTTAAGAAATCTTGGGATAACGCCTGCAGAGGGTCAGGCGACCCTTACCCTTTGCCCTACCCCTGCTTTAGAAAGAGAGCCCATGTGTGTTTTTTTTAATTACAGCAGAGGTTGTCACTCCAGTAATGAGTTCCCCATCTGCATTTGGTTTCCAATTCACATGGATAATGGAGGTGAGAGCAGGTGACATTTTTCTCTGGCTGTGTTTATTTACATGCTGTCAAAACAACTCATCTCTTCAGTCAATTCCGGGGAAAAGTCAGCTAGATAATTTTCTTGTTGTCAGGTAGCAAGCGGTTGACAGAATTGTCCACCTCTGACCAGTTTAATATTGTGAAAAACAAAATTGCATGTGGTAGATTATTTCAGCTATCTTTCTACCTCTCCTCCCATGACTATTCTTCATGTATTTTGTTCAGAATCAGTTCTCACAGCAGCTAATTAATTGCAACACATTTTATAATTCTTATTTTGTGTTCACATGTGCCATATCATGATAACTTTGTGGGACCAGAAAGGCAGAATGTGGTGTCCCCATTGTACAGATTAGAAAATATAGACTCAGATGGAAGAGAAATAACTTCTATAAACTCATTTAATAGAGGCAGAACAAGGGTCATCTGACTTCTAGTCCAACACACACAGACACACACACACACACACAATTGTACCCTTTAAATAACTCTATACATCGTGGAAAATCAGATTTCAATTTGTCTATTGTTATTCCAAAGACAACGTACATCACACTAAATATGCACATGTTACATTAGTTTCTTCAAATGAATTGACCAGTTAGAAATATATTAATATACCTAATAAAATATTTGCTTTGTTAAATACATGAAAACACAGACATTTTCTTGATAAAATGTGTTTATAGAGTCGTCTTTTTTACATTTCTGAATCTAAATACAGGATCTAAATAGCTCTCCATCTAGTTGTTATTAAAGTTAAGTGGTTATCAATAGTTAAAATCATTAAAACTATGTTTAGTATTCATGTGAGGAGTAGACGAGTAGGATGGTAAATGTAAAGAAAGTGAGTAAGTAAAAAGACTTTAAAAATCTACAGGTAGAAAACCAATCTAATTTGACCAAGCTAATGAACTATTCTTTCCGAACTAAAGCTTTCTCTACCAGAACGAGACACTTAAATCATGTTTCTGGGGCAAGTTTCCCACCCGGTTCACACTCGGTTCCCAGAAGTCCTGTGGGTGAGGGCACAGCTGGGTGCCCCATACTCTGGTTGGAGTCTGTGTTAGTGACCTTGGCGTAGACACCCACCCTTCTTGTTCTTGGTTATTGTTGTTGTCATTATGTTTTCAGTTGAGACACAGTATCTAAGTGTTATGATGGTGTTTCTCTCTTAGCATTTCAGCTTTCCAGCATAGAGCAACCATGCAGCATAACTGTAGGTTACATGCAGTGATGTGACATGCATGCTGGTGTCTTACACTCCGTGTTCAAGGACTTCTGTCACCAAGGGCAAGGTTAAAGTTGTGTTCAGGAGTCTTTCCCTCTTTATGCCCTTGCCAGCCTTTGTCATATAAACCTGTTTCATATTGCTTATGCATTAAGAGTAATATATATATATATATATATATATATATATATATATATATATATATATATTCAAAGGCTGTTAAATCACGCTGTTTACCCCATATCTTCAGGAAGAAAATCATTTCTACTGTCATGGTAAACAACCTGCTTCCCTATTTATAATGGTCTGGCCCTCTAACAACTTCAGTGCAAACTTATAGCTAATTTGCCTACAAAGTCAGGTGGTCATAATATGGCCACTCAGTGTATGTTGTGAGCAATACATGATTTATCTTGTTGGCAAAGAAAAGTTTTTATTTAAAGCCATGTAGAGCCCAGCCTGTGTGGCTCAGTGGTTGAATGTTAACCTATGAACCAGGAGGTCATGGTTCGATTCCTGGTCAGGGCACATGCCCAAGTTGTGGGCTTGATGCCCAGTGTGGGGTGTGCAGGAGGCTGCCCATCAATGATTTTCTCTTATCATTGATATTTCTCTCTCTCTCCCTCTCCCTTCCTCTCTGAAGTTAATAAAAATATATTTAAAAATAAAATAAACCTATGTTGAAGTATGAATTTGTGGCATATTACTTTTATCTATGTAAACTTTGTTAACTTTCTAAATTCATGGGTGAAGGTTTGTCAGTATAAAACTATGACACATCTTTATCCTCAGAGTTTAATTTTAGAAATCCTGATTAATAAAAAGCAGAAAAATAGAAACTCTAATTTCCTACCAGTATCCTTACTATGTTCTTATTGTACTATAATTAAAGTCTCTGAGAAAAGACATGACGGTCTGCCTTCCCATCTAAGCCATGTGGTCTGTCACTGTTATAGACATTTGAGATATGAAGGCTTCTGGGAGATTTGCTTGTCAGAAGAAGGCAGTATGTGACCCCTCCTTCTAGCTATCCCCGAAACCCATTTTTTAGAAAAATGTTAAATGCATTAACCTTGTTCTGATCTTGGCACATCTCTGCAAAACCATTCTCAGGCAGGGATAATTGAAAGGTATGAATTTTTATATAGGCTTAACTGTTAAAGTATTTTTCCTGAGGCAAAGCCAAAGGCTAAGCCTGTGCCACCCCTTCCCCAACCAGAACTGTGGGCTGGCTGGATGCCTCAGCTCAGTGATCCAGGGATGGACAAGGGCTCATGAATTAGTTCTTGTTATAATTTATATCTCTTTTTGTCTTCATTTTTACATACTCTGCACATATTCCTGGTTATAAAAGTTGGGTCTGCTTCTAAACTTCAGCTTTAATCTAGAAATACTTAGTCAATGTTAACTCGATCTTTTTTAGGATATTTCTTTTTTATGTGTCAATCCTGTAATTTAGGGTTACTAGTAATGTATGTCATGGTAAAATGCTCTTCAGATAGGACTAAATGATACTCCTAACAGGTACTATTAAGACAGCCCACACAGTATGGATCAGTTCCAGAGAAGGAGCACAAATATTCTAAGGCATTCTAATTTATTTTGATTTATCTAAGAATATTTTTATATTTTCATCATGGAGTAAAAAATTGTAATGGTACATTTTAGAAATTATTTTTTTAAATCTCTACTTGAATATGAAAACAGAATAGAGATATACATTTTTATTGTGCTTTGATTTTGCCAAGGCAAATATTCCACAACCTAGATTAGAGAAGTTGAGACAAAGTCAAGTCTGGATTTGGAGATAGTTACAGAGCTTTTTCTGGGGGACAGAAGTACCCACACAGCTTGCCTTATGGTCACTGTCATGGAGGCCTCATCAAGGCCATGGTGAGTTGTGCCTGAGGCCTCGGTCGCTAAGGGACATCAGGGAATGCATTGCGCAATTCCTTATTGAACTCTCACCTGGCCTGCAGTTGGTCTTGGAGCCACTAGTGACATCTAGTTACCATTCAGTTTACCCTACAAGCATCCCACCTCTTCTCTCAGTCAGCTTGAGGCATGAGTGGAGTCTGTGCAGGTCTCTTTGCCTGGCTGGCGTTGCTCAGTGATTGAGCATCAACCCATGAACTAGGAGGTCAAGGTTCAATTCCTGGTCAGGACACACACCCAGGTTGTGGGGTTCATCCCCAGTAGGGGTTGTACAGGAGGAAGCCCATCACTGAGTCTCTCTCATAGATAAAAAATCATTTTAAAATATTTCCTACCCAGTCAGGCTCTTGCTACACAGAAGGAAGACATCATTCAAGTCTGCTCTGAGTCCATCTCGGAGCAATTTGGGTTATATTAAGAAAAAAAAAATTGTTCTACGTTTTTAAAATGTGGATGCTATACTTTCCCACTTACTGGCATTGGCACAGATTTTACTCAATGACCATTTATTTATTTATTCACCATCCAGCAATTATATAATGAGTGCTTATTATGTGCGGGGCATTATTAAGTGTTGGGGAGCTTGCTGTGAAGCACAGAATCTGCATGTTGACAATGTGCTCCTCTCTTAATGAGCCTATAATTAGAATTATTTTAGGAGAAATAGAGCTTCATTGTCATAAATTATCTTGGGGAATAATAGGGGAGGAGAGGGAGCACTGTCTTTCTCAATCATGATCTTTCTGACTTTACTGCTGTGCAGATGTAGCTTAAGAGTTGGGGAAGGGTTTTAGCTGCTACTGTTATGGTTATTATTTACCAATGGAAGCATTCAACCCAAGTTGAATAGTGGGTGGAATCAAGGTAATACATTGAAATAATAATAACAAATGGATGTAAATGGAATTACTTAGAAATTGAAATAATGTTCCAGAAGCTGGGTGGGATGTTTTCGTTGAGGTATGGTTTCATGGACTTAAACCTACACACAAACCCTCTTCTTAGGTATACATTAGCTCTATTCATTTGCAAAAATATATCAAATCTCTAAGGGAATGGGATGCACATGTGGCAGGTCCAGATGAAGCACATGTTAATGTAAAAAACCATTGAAACCTGTAAAGAATTTTTGTGAGTTTATTTGAGCCAAACTGTCGACATATGCCAGGAAGCAAAACTCCAATGAGTTGAGATAATGCTCTGGAGAATGGCAGGTTACATCCTTATTTAAACCTTGCAATCAAAGGAGGGACGTAGGTGGGCTACATGAAATCCATTGGTGACAGACTAGAGAGGTGGGAGAAAGCAAAGCTGGGAAATCCCTGGGATTGGATAAAAAGTAAAATGATGGACACATACTTAGGTGGGTGCAGGAACAATTAACAGGATAATAAGGAATCTGTGGTCTCTGTCCTGGTGCCCAGCACGTTGGGTTGCGTCCCAAGGGGTCCAGAAAAAGGGAAGTTACAAGTTACCCAGACATTTCAAAAGGTATGTGATCATGAATGCAAAAAGACAGGCTCAGTTAAGATAAAGGTTGACCTTGTCAGTGAAGATACCGGCCTAGGATGTAACTACCCACCATAGCTGCCTTTAGTTAAAGTTTAATTTCAGACCATCCTTTGTGGTTATTTTAGGTCTCTGAGTTTTCAAGACCATCATGCAGGCCTTCCCTGAGCTGGTCAGGTTAGCATGTGGCCCCGTTCATACACACACAGTTCCATCCAGCTTCCTGGTCAGCAGGTATGTACAGGAGGCCTGTGACCCAAGGGTCCACTGCTTGATGAGGTGGAGTCTCTCTCAGCCTGGCGCCCTGCAGTTCCCTGAGTTGTCTGAGGTCTCCTGGACACTAACTCTACTCTTACCCTCTCATTCATCCTCAAGGAGAATGTGCCTCAGCTTTGTGTGGGAACAGCATAGTACAGCACTTGTAAGTTGATCATCAATGAATTATATAAAACTCTAACATAACGTGAAATAGCAGCATGAGAAGCTCTACAGAATCCATCCTCAGTGAAACAACCGTAATGGAAGGAAATTATTAAACTAACACACATTAGGAGCCTCTGAAAATTGTCCTAAGAGCATACAGCAAGTGACAAAGAATATATTGAAGAAAATATAATACATTTTAATAATAACAGTAAGATTGTGGCATTTGAGGGAGAGCATGTTCTCTCCTCCCAACTCTCAGCTTAGACTGACAATCAGCTGTACTCTGGGCACATGTGGCCAAGAAGAGGGGGCTCCTTTTTCCCACCAACTCACAGTCAACAGTATTGCCTTTAGGGCATGTACCCAGTGAAATAGGAATTTTTGGGGGGACATGGGCAATTTTAGAAAATTTTAAAAATTAAGGGTCTCGGAAATAAACACAAGGCTACAGAGCAGAGGTTACATTTCCACAAGACAAGGGAGCTGGGAGAAGGTACATTTCCATAACACAAGGGAGCCAGGTGGTGACATTTCCTTAAGACAAGGGCCAGGCAGCAGTTACATTTGCATAAGATAAGGGAACTTGGAGTAACCAAAGGTCTATATTTACAAAATAAAAGAGGAAGAAAGCCCAGAGGGAATGGGAGGACAATGAGGGATGCATGCGGGAAGAGGGCCACACATTTCCCATGTGAGATTCAGCTTTTGAGCTCAGGAGTTGCTATAATGGCAAAATCCAGGGGAATATTAACTGTCAGAAGGATATCAGGACACAGAGACCTGCAGTCTTTATAAACCATGGAAATAGGAATTTAGGGGGAACTCTTTCCCCCTCCCCATAGGGGAGTCTGTGCAGGGAGATTCTCCCCCACTTCCCCACGTGGGAATCTGTACTTGTTCTTCAATAAATCTCCACATTTGCTATACCGTCTTGCATCCATAGATTCATTCTTCGGCTCCCACAGAAATAGAATCCGGGGAACCATCCTGCCCAGGGGAAAACGGCATGTTCCAGGCTAGAAATCCCATATCACCCGTATTTCTTTTCCCTCCCTCCAGCTGTGTTTCAGAGGCTAAAATCCAAGCAAGTGTGGCCTAAAGGTAGGGGGACACCTTTTCTCTGCCAGCCCCCACTTATAGGACACATGCTCCACCTTAAGCATGGCAGGCCAAGAATTCAGGTGTCTGCCCTGTTCCGGGTCCTAGGGCAGAGTTCCACCCCGGTGAGGCAAACCACTGCTCTGCCCAGCACCTTGTTCCTATTACAGGGTATTTCCTCTGAGAGAAAAAAACCATTGCCCAGCCCCTGGAGCCAAAGCAGTGGCTTATGGACTTTTCCCAAGGGAAGAGATGGGTCATAGACAGAATTCTGGATCTCTCTCAGGAACCCACTTCACTTAGAGAAGAATGTGGGGAAATCCAAGCCAAAAGACTCATTAGGAAACAATGAACATTTGGATAGCAAACAATTAAGAGACTATTAACTTCATAAAGGGAGCAAGAGAAACTATAGACCATCTAGTTCACCAATGAGAACCAGCAAATAAATACTCTTCATGAACTGGCCAAAGATACTGTTCCTGCAAAGAGGCCCAAATGTCATCCCATCTGGATCTGTAGTAATTTATACCACAAGCCATTGTTGAAAACAATTGAGTATTATTGAGATGCCCCGATTGAAATATGAGCTCATGCTCAGGCTTAATACCTTGATAGAGTAAAACCCGAATCGATGCTGTAGTAATATGTTCAACATTAAACATGGTAAGAATTATCTATGGTCATTTATTTAGAAATAAGAAACAGTTTGTGCAGCAGAAAAGAAGTAGAGGCTCCTTTACAACTGCATTTGCAATTTAAAATAATTAAAGAATATATAAAATATTGAGTGTTTCTATTAGCATTTTGCAAATTGTTTTGGATACTTTCAGTTCATCATTGACATCTTTTGTTATTACTGAAATCTAATTGGAACTGTCCACTTTTGAGAGAATTTGAGATGAGAGCATGCTAAGATCATAATGGGAAAAGATAGTTCTGTAACAAGTAGATGAGATGACAGTGTTATTGACAAACTTTGAAGGATATAAATAGAAGGGTGTAAGAATACCCAGGAAAAGAGTGACATTAAGGAAAGTGGTTATAAATATTTCCTTAATTTCTAAATTAACAAAGAAGCAAAACAAAGTATATCAACTGACTACATTTGGGAAAATCAATAGCATTTCTTTAATAATAATCCTCTTTGAATTCCAAAGTCGCTTATCATGTATATATATTTCATGTTCACTTGTATAAATTGCTAAACTCTGTTTATCATAATGTCATCTTTAATAAAATTGTAATAACATTTAGTACCTCACAGAATTGCCCTGAAAATTTTCCTTTGATTGAGTATAAAAGTGTCTTCCATCTACTTCTGATGCCAAAATAACAGATTGGTTGATTTAGCCATTATAATAAAGAACCTGTCAATTCAATAACGTTATAAAAGTTGCTATTTTAGCTTGTCACCTTTGAAGGCTCATTGATTTTATTTTCACTTTTTAATAAACTATAATGCTAGATCACACTTAAGGTTGCATTTAACTTATCCAAACTGGCACTGTACATGTGTATTAAATTTGTGTCTTCCAAGTCTTTTAAGACTGAATGGATTGATGGAAACCAGATACCAGTTAATTTGTGATTTGTACTTTTATTCACATTTCAATTTTTGTCTCAATTAATTCCTTACTGAAGACATCACATCTTGTTTGTGCCGGAGAGAGAATCATGCAGGAGCACCATTTGGGACTATGCATGAAAGAGAAGGAAACCTTAATCTTGTTAAGATGAAAAATGTGGCATTTAACTCCACCAATTTATATAGCAGCAAATTAGTAAATTGATGAGCATTAACATAAATACATAAAATGAGATAATTAAAATAATTAAAAATGTAATATGCTTTATGTTATCACTTTTAAAAAATATGTTTGGTAAAAATTGTACATCTTCAAAAAACAGAAATAAAAATGGGGGCCATAAGGAATGAACTCTAATATTCCAGTTCCACATATAAAGGCAGACGTGAGTTTTACTTAGACTATGTGCTTTAAATTACCTTGTGATTTCAAATGATCTTGATAAAAGGGATCACTAAGGTCATATACATTTGAGATGACTTCTGTAGCTGCCAATATTGGACATGTACTTTCCCCCCACCTGTTTACATTATTAAGGTCACCTCCCCCTGCAAAATTATACTACTTTTTAGAAAATTGGATATTTTGTGTAAGCTGAGTGAATGGTACCTTACTGAAATACTTTACTCATTTAAATTTAAATAATCATTTCTAACTTAAAAAACCAGAGTATAAAATGGCTCATTTGGATAACTTAGGAGTATTCTTCCTTTCTCCAAAAAACTGTCTAATTAATTGGCCAACATCCTTTTGCCATATCCAGGTCCCAGGATGCCATTCTTCTGCCTTCCCCATTTTCCTGGCAGGTGTTCTCCTGTGTATTAGTTTTGATTTCCAAATGTTGCCACCTTTTGGCTTCTCCATTTTCACTTTCTATTCACACTCTACTCATTCTTTTTGGTCCTATGACCACCATTCCATTGACCTGTTCACCCTAAAATCTCTAATGTTTGTCTTTACTAAGTACAGTTAAAAATTTTCAATATTCAGCTCTGGCCCGTGTTGCTCAGAGGGTAGAGTGTTGGCCTGCGGACTGAAGGGTCCCTGGTTCAATTCCAGTCAAGGGCATGTACCTTGGTTGCGGCACGTCCCCACTCAGGGGCGTGCAGGAGGCAGCTGATCGATGTGTCTCTCTCATCAATGTTTCTAACTCTCTGTTCCTCTCCCTTCCTCTTTGTAAAAAATCAGTAAAATATATTTAAAAATTTTTTTCAGTATTCATCTTACTTGATTTTCTAACTCATTTTTGGCACATCTTTTCAAAATTGTCTTCCCTGTTTCTATAACACTGATGCTCAGACTGGGTAGATGGCTTTGCAGTTCAATTGCTAGATCTTTCTCTTTTCCCAACTTCAAAATAGTTGACCTGCTAGGAACTTGTTCTTGGACCCTCTTCAGTTTTGATAACATACCCAACCATCTCACAATCTGTATTCATGTGGATAGCATAGTGATCCTCATCTATATAGTTCACAAATGTTTATGTTATCCATTTTTTTCCCAAAAATCACAGTGTCCTCTGACTGTTATTGAACTTGTTTGAGCGTTCGGGCTACGTCTTACAGCTGGTCTGAAGGCCAGTTCATGTGATGCCTTTGAGACATCTCTGTAAATGACCTTCTTTCTAGCTCAATAGATGGAGGTTCAGGAAAGCATTGGAACAAGACTGTATTAATCTGGGAAGGTTGGGAGTCTTAAGGGAGGACTATATTATATGGGAATTATATGGGGAATAAAGACATGAGAGTCATCCAGTTAGATTATGTGCAGAACTTTCCCCCACCAGATATATGAAAGGAAAGGCTGGATTTTAGTGGCCAGTGGAATTTTCTGGTGATCTGATGCAACTCTTATGCATTCAGACATTATCATCTGAATCTGTTCATTGCTTGAATGAGGGTATGGGGGATTGATTGGGGAATGTGTACCCTTGAGGAGGAAACTGGTCTTACAGAACTTGTTATCTAAATGCAGAGGCCATGCAGCACAATTTACCATAGCTAAAATTTGGAAACAGCCTAAGTGCCCATCAGCAGATGAATGGATTAGAAAACTGTGGTACATCTACACAATGGAATACTATGCTGCTGTAAAAAGGAAGGAGTTCTTAGCATTTGCAGGAGTATGGATGGAGCTGGAGAGCATTATGCTAAGTGAAATAAGCCAGTCAATGAAAGAAAAATACCACATGTCCTCACTCATCTATGGATAATAATAACCATTATAAACTGGTGAACAAAAATGGATACAGAGGCAGAGCAGCATCAAACAGACTGTCTAATTACAGCAACAAGGACAGGAACATTGGGGGGGGTAACAGATCAGCCAAGGGACTTTTGGTGCATGCATTTAAGCATAAATAATGGACACAAAACACTGGGGGGTAGGGGAGGCGGGCGGGAGGGCAGGGGAAAAAAGAGATATATGTACCAATCTTTGTAAAACTTTATGTAATAAAAAAAAAGAACAACAACAAAAAAAAGAACAAAAATAAATAAATAAATGCAGAGGCCATGGAACTGTGAACAATGCACTGCCCTGGGGGGGGGGTTGTTAAATGCTGGTGCCAGGAGACCATCAAATGTGGCCTGACACCTGGGGGCTTTCCTACAGGGCCACAAAGGGGGTAAGGGGCATATCTGCAAGACAAAAACCCCAACAGGATGTGTATAGACAGGCTTTCTGCATGTTTCTCCACTCTGATTTGGAAATTATTCCCGGAGTCCACTAGTGTTAATAAATGGGGTCCCTCCCTTTCTCTAGGAAGTGTGCCTGGTATTTCTTTGGTCTTCTGTAACACCCTCATCTCATCTCCCAGAGACATCCATACCTGAACCGCCTGATGAAGCAATGGCCTTCCCCTGGATCATTGTTTGATTTTTACAGGTGGTATCTCTTTCTGGTTCTTTTGAGGGGCACTGCCATGCATACTTACTTATGTTTATTCACATTTAGAAAAGCATTTACCATGCTAATTAGTATTTCAAGATGATAAGCTATCTATATTTCCCATATAATTCCCTTGAGTTCAAGGCACAAAATACCAGGAAAGATTCATTGGATAGTAGTTTCCTGAAAGGCAGACTTTTGATTGTTAAAAAAAAAAATAAAGCATTTACTGTTTTGTTCACTCATGCAATGATTTTACAAGTGCATGTTGAGCAATGACCACCAGGTGGTGTGGAAGAGAGAGGTCAACAGAGCATGTAGAACTCGGTCTTACTGGGAGGAGGATGAGACATGATCTTGAATTCTTAGAAGGTGTGATATTGAAAGCATATTATTAACTAAAAATGAATTAAGGTTACTTAACATTACTTCTCCATAAATGTCTGTTTTGTATTAAGGAAAATGAATCCAGTTACTTTAAATTCTCAAAGTATATATAACAAATAGATGGGAATACAATTGCTCTTTTGGAATTTTGTTTATACCTCTTTTAGCCTTTTTTTTTTTTTTTTTTTTTTGCTATGGCAAATATTATTAAACTAGGGGCCCGGTGCACAAAAATTTGTGCACTC
>PVJC01014466.1:5920-36529 GCA_004026665.1 Murina feae
TCCACTGTTTGATCAATTTGCATATTAGCCTTTTATTATATAGGATAATATTATGGTATTATTACCTATAATAAAGACTATAGAAAATGCTGATTTAAAAACTTAAGTGAAAAAGCAGAGTATGATATATGTATAAGATCCTCTACATGGAAAAAATGATTGGAAGGAAAAACAAAACCTGTCAAAAATTGTGGGATTGTCCTTAGTTTGAGAAAATATAGATTTTTTTAATATTTAAATTTTTCATTCCATTCTTTATTTTCCTATAAAAATGTTAAAAAAAATAAACCAAAGAAGTTCCTCTCACTGTTTATCTTTGTTTAATCCAGGGTAAAGAAGTTTAAGGTATTTATAGTTTCCCACTGAGGAGATAAAATAATTTGGTAGAAAATCTGAGAAAGCAATGGTAAGTTATATCTTAGCTGCCCTCAGTGAGCCATAGATATATGAAGCAAACCTCATCACTGGGCCTCCACCCCCTGCACTAATCAGATGACTATGAAACATTGAGAGATCTGTTCACCTGAAGATCACACTAGTGAGAATGGAACATAGACCACCAGCAATAGATACCTCTATATACCTCAGCAGGTTACATTCATATGCCGACATTTTTAGTTAGCCATCTGTTTGGCAACCTTAACAAGTCACAAAAGCTAGACTGTACCTCTTTCAGGGGCCCTGATAGTTTTTCAGGGACCAGACTGGTGCTGCCTTTTAGAAAGCCAGTGTGAAACTTTAGGCAGCAATAATGGCACAAGGTTTTAGACCAGTGGAGTCAGACCTCAGTTCAGCAATTTCAGTTCTTGAGTTCTGGCTAAGAAAGAATTCAGAGTTAAGACTCAAACTATAAGAGTAAGTTTATTTAGAAAGTCAGTGAGGCAGAAGTGAGCTGTAGAAGAAATGGGCTTAGGAAACAAATTACAGAGGCAAAAAAATGAAAAATAAGTTTAAAAAAAGGGCTCTTGGAGTTTAGGACAGAGAAGGGCAAAGGTAAGGCACCTGGAACAGCGGTTCTCAACCTGTGGGTCGCGACCTTTTTGGGGGTTGAATGACCCTTTCACAGGGGTCACCTAAATACAGTCTGCATATCAGATATTTACATTATGATTCATAACAGTAGCAACATTACAGTTATGAAGTAGCAGTGAAAACAATTTTATGGTTGAGGGTCACCACAACATGAGGAACTGTATTTAAGGGTCATTAGGAAGGTTGAGAACCACTGTCCTGGAGGGAAGGTGTGCTCCTGAGAAGGAGAGTGCCCTGGGTCCTCCATCCTAAGGATTTTTAAGGATAGGAATTTCAAGGGAGGTCTTGGGGAGAGGGAGCTCTCAATAGAATATTCATCAGCTTTCCAGGTGTGTCCTTTCAGGGTGGTGGTTTCCACTGGTTGGTCAGCACCAGGGCTGGGGGGGGGTCATTATTCAATGCAGCGCGTTCTGATGTCAGCCATGGCATCGCTTGTCTGGTTTTGCTGCTTTTCTGGGCCTGGAGCTGAAGCACAACTGAGATGTATCTGAAGTGGCTCAGAACCTTACTGTCCTGGTGGCTTAATGTGTAAGGGCTATTCTCTGGCCCCCTTGTTCATTTCCCCTCTAGGGGGTTTAACCCAAATGACTAGCCACACAGCAAGGGAGAAGAGGTCAGGGGAGGGTCCAAACCCCATGGCCATCAATATGAAAGGTCAGGGGTCTAAATAGCATGACCAGTAATATGCTAGGGAAGGAAAGATTACCTTGGTGGTGAGGTCTTCGTTTTCTGTGTTTTGCCCATTGCTAGGAACCTGGGGATTTCAAACCTGGTGACCTCCTGTACCTGCTCTATCATCCTTGCTCTGTTCATGTGTTTTTTAACTGCCAACCACAAAACGTGATAAAAATGTCAAATGTAGCCCTAACCGGTTTGGCTCAGTGGATAGAGTGTTGGCCTGCGGACTGAAGGGTCCCAGGTTCGATTCCGGTCAAGGGCATGTACCTTGGTTGCAGGCACATCCCCAGTGGGGGATGTGCAGAAGGCAGCTGATTGATGTTTCTCTCTCATTGATGTTTCTAACTCTCTATCCCTCTCCCTTCCTCTCTGTAAAAAAAATCAATAAAATATATTTTTTTAATGTCAAATGTATCTTTTACCTAGATAGAGACCTACTCTCCGAGATTATTGAGCAAATATACTACATCCACCCACAATATCTACAGAGTTCCTTCACAAGGGAGAGTGGTTTCTGCTGACTAACTCTGAAATTGAAATATTAGAAATATATCATTCAGAAACATGACATTAGATAGCTTTCTTGAAAAGGCTTTTACCAAAAGTTAATAAAAGAAATACATAGCCATGGCCAGCATGGCTCAGTGGTTGGAGCATCAACCCATCCACAGAAGGGTCACAGGTGCAAGTCCCAGTTGGGGGCGTGCGTGGAAGGCAGCCAATTGATGTGTCTCTCTCCCATCGATTATTTTTCCTCTCTTTCTCCTCTTTCTCCCCACCTCCCTTCCACTCTTTCTGAAAATCAGTGGAAGGAATGTCCTTTGGGAGAGTTAACAACAACAAAAGAAATACTAAAAGTTTCCTTATCATTCAGCCAGCACTGGAGCCTGTAGTGCACAGGGTCTGGAGCAAGACCCGTCAGGGAATATGCAGAGTGAGAAACAGAATTGCTTTTAAGGGAGAGAGAAAAACAACCATAACATTGACTGTAAAGTCAATAGAAGAAGAAAAGAAAATAGTTGACATATTTAGGGAAGCGAAAAATCACCTCTAGTTAAGGGTTTTATGGAAAGGTTTCCAGACGATGGGGCATTTGAAGTGGACCTTGATGAATAAAAGATTTCAATCGGCCACAAACAGCAGGGCAAGCTTAGGATGGCACGGACAGAGGAAAGAGTATCATCCAACAAAAGAAAAAATGAAAAAAAGGACAACACGTTCTATTCCAAGCTTTTAAAATACAAGTGGCCCTATGAACTAAGTTCCCTAGGCATCATGGCATGGCTTATGGCTGTGATTTGTTTTGTTGATTATAGACTTGGGAGCAGGTGGAGGAAGAGGCAGATTGGCTGAAGATGTTCCCAGAGCAGACTTAGGAAGGCGGCAAAAGAAGAGGGAGAAGAGAGCCTCTACTGTTGTAGAGACAGGACTGGGAGGAAAGGCAGAGATGTTGAAAGGGCATTGTTAGGGCATTTTGCTTTGTGATGAAGCCCATTCTCTGTAACTGAACAAAATCTTCAGTGAAAAAATCTACATTATTGGACAATGTTTTTGGACTTGAATTTTTAATTTGGGAGGTAGGGGAAGGAAGGGGGAGGATTGATGAGTGTGGAGTATGCCTGGAAGTGAGCGTGAAATGAAAGCAGAGGCTGCAAGAGGGGTATAGTCATATTTGGTTACTATACTCACTTTGAAGTGAAGAAAGGCAACAGGTCATTTATTCACTCACCTCTGCTGTGATATGCCAGGCACTGTGCTGTGCTGGGATGCTGGGTGAGCCAAGCCTAATGGGTTCCTGGTCCTCAGCGTCTACATTCTAGTGTGTGTGTGTGTGTGTGGGGGGGAAGGGGTGGGGGAGAGGATGACAGGAATCCTATATGAGAAAAGGGTAATATGCAAATTGACCCTAACAGAACGACTGGAAATGATTGGTCACTGTGACACACAATGACTACCAGGGGGCAGACGCTCAATGCAGGAGCTGCCCCCTGGTGGTCAGTGTACTCCCACAGGGGGAGCTCTGCTCAGCCACAAGCCAGGCTGATGGCTACCAGTGGTGGGAGCAGTGGTGGCAGGAGCCTCTTCCGTCTCCTCAGCAGCGCTTAGGATGTCCAACTGCAGCTTAGGCCTGCTCCCTGCTGGCAAGTGGACATTCCCCGAGGGCTCCCGGGCTGCCAGAGGGATGTCTGACTGCCAGGTTAGGCCCGATCTCCCATGGGGAGCAGGCCTAAGTCAGAAGGTGGACATCCCCCAAGGGGTCCCAGACTGCGAGAGGGCACAGGCCGGGCTGAGGGGACCCCTCCCCCCAACCCGAGTGCACAAATTTTTGTGCACTGGGTCTCTAGTTAATTAAATAATAAAAAATGTAAAATTAGCATTGTTGTTAGTGTTATGACGGAGAGGTTTACAGTGCTATGACAGCTCATAAAGGGATTTAACCTTGTTGGTGAGTGAAGGCCCTGTAGAAATGAGTGAGTTCTGAAGGATGAATAGGAATATAGCGGGGAATGTTTAAGGCAGCGTGGAGAGTAAATGCAAATGCCCTGTGGAAGGAAGGAACTGAAAAGAGGTCAGCAAGACTGGAGCACAGACAGTGATGGGGAGAAAGGAGCCAAGAGGAGCTGCGGAGGCAGGGAGCAGACCTCACCGGGGTCTTGAAGTCACGTTCAGGTTTAATTAGGGATGCTAGGATAATGTATATTTTAAAAGGTCACTCTGGTTGCTGCATGGAAAAGAAGTGGGAATACAGCAAGTGTGAACGTATGTAAGAAAACCAACTAGGAGGCTATTGCTCTCCCCAGGTAAAAGATGATGATAAGGTAGTACTTTATCCCTGCCCTCCCCCCCACCTCCCATCAAAGCCATGACACAGCCTCAGCTAAGCAGTTTAATTTTATGTTAAATTGACAATTTGCAAGAAAATATCGCCTTACACTTTGTAGGAAATTTATTTTTCCTTTCAAGTATAAATATATGCTTATGTAAGTGACTTTACTAATAAGAACAGATCTATGCTAGGACTAAGACAAAAAATGTCTTTGAAGAAGAGGAATGCAAAATGTAATATTCATAAGCTTTTGGAAATGTCTACATGACAGATGTGTTTCTAAGTGTTCTGTGTATTTTAAGCAGAAATCTCTCTCGCTTGGTTTGTATACAGCACACTAAATGGATGGAGTGAACCAGCCATTATGTATGAGTTGCTTTGTCTTTATGGTAAAAATAATTCACAGATGCCTGGGCATTAAAATGTTTCCATATCAGTTCAATTTATCCTGTGTATTCTAATCTTGCTCAAGAAATTAACAATCCACAAAGGCTCAGGAAATTATAATATGCTATTATATTGGAAATAGATCAAGTAGACAAAGATGAATAAAGATATGATATCCAAACTACTGAATGACTACAGGATATACATTCTTTTTTAAGCTCAGATGGAGCTATTATAAAAAAGAATATGTATGAATTCAAGGGTGTGTTCACATTGTAATAACTCATTGAACACATATGTATGATTTGTGCATTTTTCTTTTTTTAAAAAAATGTTTCCATTGATTTTTCTTTTTTTAAGAGAGAGGGAAAGAGAGAGAATAGAAAGATAGAAACATCGATGAGAGAGAAACATCAATCGGCTGCCTCCTGCACGCTTCCCACTGGGGATCAAGCCCACAACCTGGGAATGTGCCCTGACCAAAAATCAAACCTACAACCTCTTAGTTCATGGGCCGACACTCAACCACTGAGCCAACCCAGCTGTGCTGTGCATTTTTCTATACTTATGTTAATTTTTTAAAAAAGTTTGTTAAAACCCAGCCAGCATAGCTCAGTGGTTGAGCATTGACCTATGAACCAAAAGGTCATGGTTCAATTCCCTCTCAGGGCACATCCTTGGTGTGGACATGCAGGAGGTAGCTGATCAATGATTCTCTCTCATCATTCATATTTCTATCTCTCTCTCCCTCTCCCTTCCTCTCTGAAATCAATAAAAACATATTAAAAAATGTTTTTAAAAAAGTTTGTTAAAAACTGATCACAATGATGCCCCAAAGAGAGTCTCTGGGAATTTCAAAGGACTAATATTACACAAAGTCCTCTGACAATAGTGCAATTAAATTAGATATTAAAAATAAAAAGACAGATATAAAACAAAATCTCTTAGAAAGTGAAAAATGCATTTCTAAGGAAAAAACAATTAAAATTATGAAATACTAAGAACTACATAACAATGATATTAATAAAAACTTGTGGAGATACAGCTAAAGTAAAATGTGCAGAATTAAATCCATAAATAATTATAAAACAAAAATGAATGATAAGCATCCTGCTTTAGAAGCTAAAAAAGAACATTAGAGCAATTTCAAGACAAACAGAATAAGTATGAGGACAAATGATTGATTAGAGATGATTAACAAAACAAACATAGATTTTCTGAAAAAACAAGGTAGACAAAACTCGAGTAGAATGAAAAATAATGAAGCAACAAATAAACAATATTAGACAAAAAAGAAGTCCATCATTATGAAGACAGTATATACAGAAAACATCATAAGATGATATTAGGAACTCTATGGCAGTAAGTTATAAACAAGATGTTTCAGAAAATATTCGTTACCAATATTAACTCCAGAAGAAATAGAAAACCTGAACAAACCAACAACCATCACAGAAATTGAATTGATAGCCAAAGTCTCCCCTGAAAAAAGATGGAAGACCCAGATAATTTTGTAAGATAATTTACCAATCCTTCAAGGACTATAGTCCCTGTTCTCTGCAAACTGTTTTGGAGAGTTTGAGGTAGAAATAAGGAGATCTATCCTACTCATTTCATGTAATGTATTACCTAAACTATACAAGAACAAAATAAGAAAAAGAAAATTGTAGAGTCTATTCACCTATGATATTAACGATAAAGTTTTAAATAAAATGCTACTATGTTTTACTCATTAGTACATTAAAAACATACTGTGACCATAAAGTAGAGTTAATTCTAGAAATGACTCCACATCAAAACAACTTACCAAGGTTTTCCATCTTTTTTTGTTTATCATATTAGCAGAGAAAAAAAACATGTGATGACAGGCCAAAAATGTAAAATGAGCATTTGATCAATTATCTGTCATTCATAATAAAAAAAAAAACTTTTGGCAGGGAATATAAGGGAATTTTCTTAACCTGATAAAGGGCTTCTACCAATTTTAGCATTTACATTTTCTCAACCTGAAGTTAGGAATTAATTCACAAATTTACTTATGATCCTGCCAATTAAAAGAAGAAATGCTCTTCATATTATTGCAAGCTGGGACTTGCCTGCTTCTTACAGTTTCTGCACTCACCTGTCCATCTCTGTTCCCTGAAACTCTGCCCCACTCAGATAGATTGACCACCCCTGCACATCTGCACTTCTCTCATCCTCCAACACCGCCCCCCCCCCCACCAGCCAAATGCAGGTAAATATATTTAGTCTTTCTAACCCACGTTTCAAAACAATTCTGATAAGTTCTATTAGGAGATTTCTTAGAGATGTAAGAGTCTTCAAAACATGAAATATTCATTGATGTAATGACCACTTGTAAAATTGCTGCCCACTTAAACTATTCCATCTATTAACCTTAGTGCCTGCACCCACCTCTATCAAAGTCTTGGTCACCCATTTGGAAATATCTAGCCCTCAAACACAATACAAGTAAGTACATTAAAAATCTTGCAAAAGATGTGAAAGTTCATGAAACGGATGAAAGTAATGTTGGTGAATTACAGGATCTACAAGCAAAGTCACTAATAAAGGAGAATCTCACAGAGTCAGACCAGATAACAAATGGAGGAGGGGGGAATCAATTAAGAATGATAGTTACACCAATGCTTGTAAAGGAAATAATTTCATTTTAAAGGATTAAGAGAGGGCCTTGGGAAAACTGGATAAAGCCCTTCAAAACTTATAAAAATATGGCCCTACTGAAAAAATCAAATGCCAAGTAAAGAATAATGAGTTTAGCATACAGTTGAAGTTGTAACCTAAAATGTGTTAAATATAAGGTTAATTCCAAAGAACTTGCATGCATGCATATAAGCCTAACCAATGGACACAGACACTATGAGGATGAGGGCATGAGTAGAGAGATGGGGGTGGGGAGGGGCAATGGCGGGGTAAAGACACATATGTAACACCTCAATCAATAAAGAAAAAATGATTAATTCATTGTCATAATTTTTTGGTTGCATTATTGCAAGATAACATCCCAATCAAGTCTTTTTCTTTCATTCTGGAACGTAGGTCTCCATCTTCAATAGATTCTAAGAGTGCCTTTTCTGGGAAAAGGAAAATAGAAAGAAGACCTCTTATACCCATTTCTATGTTTCTCAAATATGCAATATTGTTAGAATTCCCCCCAGGAAATTGTAAAATAATACAGACTCCTGGGTTCCCCTGCCAGCCCATATCTGAATTTCCAAGAGCAAAAAACAACCTAGGATTCCATATTTTTAATGTCTTAAGAGATCCTTATGATAATTAAGCAAATGTGGAAATAACCACCGTAACTTAAAGCAAAATGATGTTTATTTTCTCGCTGTCTCCCTTTCTCTAAACCTTAATGGTCATTTTTAACTTTGTCACTGGCTGTTACTCATTGCACTCCTTTCTTTTTTCTTTCATTCTTTTGACATGCCCTTCTTCCTAGGTCAGTGTCTAATCTATAAACAGATGTTTTTTTGAAACTTTATTAATGTAGCCTTTAGAATGTACAACCTGCTCCTGCTTTTCACTTTATATTTTTAATATTTAAAAACAACTTTGAAAACAAAACACAAAAAAACAGAACTTCTCTTTTCTCCTTTAAAGTCGAGTATAAGTTATTTGTCTCAAATTCCCTTTTTTCCGCATTCCCCTAGCCTGCATTCTCAGGAGCCCATTTTGCTCTCTAATCATTTGGACATTAAACTGTCTTGCAAATGTTATCATATTCTGTCTGTTCTTCCTCTACTGCCTGATTGTCAGCTCCTCAAAGACAAACATCACAACCTTCATTTCTTCTGTATTTCCCCTACTGAGCCTAGGAGATTGACTGACGAGTGTGCAGTATGCCTCATGCCGCGGGGGCTTAATAAATATTTTAAAACAGTATTAAAATGTTGAATAAATTTGACAGCAATGCTGCTCTTCACGTCAAGTGCCAGCACTTTCTAGGTCCCTTCCCTGCCTAGCAACCATTTCCCCCACATCCCTGCATGTCCCCAGACAGCACATCCAAGCTGAAGCTCTCTTTTGATGCAGCGTTCCTCGCCTGAGTTATGGAAATACTGTTTGCATGTTTTCCCCTGAGGAGTACCTGACTGGTACCTGAAGATTCCGCCATGCTACCTGAAGGTACTTTTTCCCCTTCTATAGTAGGGGTGGGAGAAAGGTAACGGGGATGGAGATGGCTTTATTTTAGGTTACTTTCCTTTTCCCCCTAAATCATCTTTCTCAGTAAGATACAATGCCCCTATGCATATTTTCCTTTCTCATTCTTAGCACCTGAACAGTGCTACGGATTTTAGGTACGAGGTTTTAGTATTTTATCCATCATTGTTTCTTCACGAGCTTTATTCAGTTTTTGTCTGCCTACTGTAGCCAGGCAGGCAGCACTTCTCTTATAACATCATTCTCTCACTAAACATTATTTCGTGCCCATGAAGAATACTCTTCCATGTTACATGGAGCTAACGTTGCAACGCAGAGACAAGCTTATTGCCTTTTGGCTAGGTCATTAAATTCTGCAAAGCGCTTTGGCATCTATTCATGATCTCATTTAACCCTCACAACAACTTTGCTGGGTGGACAGGCTAGGGTCATCATCTCCCGACAAGGAGCCTAGGAGACTTTAGGTGACGTGTCCAAGGTCACACAGCTTGCTTGGATGGGTCCACATTGAAACAGGACTTCACGACCCGTCCCACCTCCTGTTGGGGCAAGTCCCACACAGCTCAGCTTCGCATACTAAGGTCAGGTCGGCAGAGAAGGCTGCTAGAAAGAAACCACAAGGGACAGACAGAAAGGGCAGAAGGGTAGAGGAGGGGCGTGGAGGCGGGGTCATTAGGTGAAGAAAGCACTGCGCACGCGCAGATCGCTGTTAGCGGGCCGGGACCGCGAGGGAGGAAGCTGAACTCCCAGCTAAACGCCACCTCCGGCTGACGCGCAGGCGCACTTCCGCAGGCGTAAGGTCAGGAGAAAGACGGGGGCCGCGCAGGCGCAGTTGCGCGCCCGGTTCCCAAGATGTCGAACCCTAAGTACAAGCCGGCGCGCCTGGCCACTTTGCCCCCTACCCTTGACCCCGCTGAATATGACATATCTCCGGAAACCCGGAAGGCGCAAGCCGAGCGGTTGGCCATAAGATCCCGGCTTAAAAGGGAGTACCTGCTTCAGTACAACGACCCCAACCGCCACGGGCTCATCGTGAGTGAGGGTCGCTGGGCGGGAATCCGCGGGCCGCAGTGGGGACGCTGCGCGGCGGCGGGGGGAGCCTCGCTCGGGGCGGCCGCCCTTCCGGAGCAGTGTCTTGGGCCTTGGCCCGCGCCCAGGCCCAGAGAGCAGGACTGCTCACGAGCCCGTCCACCTTGGGCAGGGAGTGTGGGGTCAGGGAAGGAAGGGGCGAGGGACTCCCGCACCCTGCTGGGGCTGAGTTGTGGCCGGATCGCTTCCCACCGGATGAGCTGGAGAAAGTTACTCAACTCTGCCGCTTGCACTCAGTGTTCCTACCTGGGAAATGGGAGCAGGCCGCCTGTCTTAGGAGGATTAAATCAGATCAAGCTCGTGACGGGCCAATACAATGCCGGGCTTTGTAATGAGAGTTCGAAAGTGTGCTTGTGTGTGCTTTTTAAAAGCTGTTTCCCACCTTTCCGCTCACAGTTCATGGTAATGCTGCGCTCTCCTGATGGGAATACAGTGATTCTTCACTTGGTATTTTTAAAGACCCTTTGGGCTTTGGAATCAGACTCCAAGGCGCTAAATACTAGCAAACTACAAGGAGGGGCAAAAGTAGGTTTACTGTTGTGAGCATGAAAAACACAAGTTTATTCTTTATTATTTTTGTTTTTAAATTTTTATTTATTGATTTTTATAGGGAGAGGAACATCGATTTGTTGTTCCACTTAGTTATGCATTCATTGGTTGATTCTTGTATGTGCCCTAAGAGGGGACCGAACCCACATCCTTGATATTTGGGGGTCGGGGGAGTTACCCAGCCAGGGCCTATGTATTAAAATATTGTCTTATCTTCCATGAGAACAGTGGAAACCCATTTTTGCCCCACCCTGTGTATGACCTTGGGCAATTTGCCTAACTATTCTGAACCTTTGTTTTCTGAACTTCAAGGGAATGGTATTAACTTTCTTATAGAGTCAGTGTGAGATTAAATGAGGTGCATAATATATGCCCATCAAACTGATAGTTATTATTATTTAACAAGGGTACTTTTTGGTAATTTTCTGTACAAGAGCTGAAATATATCAAATATGATTTAAAAAAATACTTTTTCCAACAGTTGCGTTGGTATTCTGTAGGAATTTTTGGAAGTTGTGAGAATTGAAGGAAATTTGCATTGTCTCAGAGACTATCTAAACTTTCCTGAATATTATTCAAATATCACAACTATTTAGAGAGTTAAGCTCTCTTACTATCCCTGTTTTACAGAAGAGAAGACACCATGGAGGGACAAGTGGTTTATAGAGTGACTAGGGGCCCGATGCACAAAATTTGTGCACAGGGCTGGGGGCTTAGGAGGAGGGTTTCTCAACCCAGCCTGCACCCTCTCCAATCTGGAACTCTTCAGCGAGTGTCTGACTGCTGGTTTACAGGGATCAGGCCTACACCGGCAGTCAGACATCCCTCTCGCAATCCAGGACCACTGGCTCCTAACTGCTTGCCTGCCCGCCTGATTGCCCCTAACCCCTCTGCCTGCCTGCCTGATCAACCTTAACTGCATCTGCCTGCCGGCCTGATCGCCCCTACCTTGCCCCTGTGCTGGCCTGATCACCCCTAACTGCCTCTGCCTTGGCCTGGCCTAAGCCGCAGTCTGGCCTCCCTCTGTGGAAGGTGACCTGGCAGATCAGGGGAAGGCTCTACCCCCATTACCCCACTGCTGCTGCCATCCTGAGCCTGGGCCCTTTGCAGCCACTGCGGCTTTGTCTGGAAGGAAGTCCAGAAGACGTCTGCCCTAATTAGCATATTATCCTTTTTATTAGTATAGATACTCTTAGCAAGTGTTTAGCAGAATTTGAACTTTGGTCTAAGTAACCCAAAGCATCTGCTGAACCAGTTGGCTATACCATCTCTTGCCAAAACCTGTTTATTTGTGAAGAAGGTGCAGAGAGAGACATTTATTATATACATGCACAATTAGGTTTGAGGTGCCAGATAGTATGATGTAGTTAAAAATGGTAAGGACTTGAACCAGAGTTGAGGTTTAAGCTCCACAGAGTTTCTCTTTTTCAATTGTGTGACCTAGGGCAATTTCAATTTTGTCATGTAGAACAGAGGTAGTAATACCTGCCTCATTGGTTGTTCTGTTTATTGAGTGTCTCACACTTCATCATATACTGATCAACATATGAAAATTACTGGCCTAATCTTTAAGAATGATTGACTCAGTGAATAAATAATTACTCAAGATCTAGGCCAGGCCCTGTTTTAGATGTTGTGGTAACAGTGGAGAACAAACAGGCAGAGACCCCTGTCCATAGAGAGCTTTCTTTCTAGTGGGGGAGGCAGGTAGTAAGTTAAAAAACTAATAAGCATATTAGGTAGTGATTATGATAAGAAAAGCAAAGCAAGGAAGGAGATTAGGAATGTGTGTAGGAAGGGAGAGCAGCTCTAATTTTAGGCCCAGGGAAGGCCTTGCTTATAAAGTGAAGATCTGAAAGATGAGAAGTGAGGGAGCTGGGAAAGTAGCATTTTTAGGCAGAGGGGACAGCAAGTACAATAGTCCTTAGATAGTTGTATGCTTACTTGTGCCATGCCAGCACAGCCAAGGGTTCCGTGAGCCGGGGTGGGGGTGGGGGGTGGGGTGGGGGGGGTGGCAAAGGATATAGAAAAGACAGACAAAGAGAATAAGCTGGGTCTAGGTGGATCTCCTGTGCCTGGTTAAGGCCACAGAGAGTTCCAGACAGCAAGCTGAGCCTTTATTTTGTAGCCAGAGGTAAATAAGGTAGTGGTCACCATAGTTACAATGTTCTTGTGAGTTTCACTTATTTTGGTAGCACTTGCTACATCTCCCTCAGCCCATTAGCTTCCCAGATAAGATCTAGGGAGCATCATAAGGCCAAGCCTAATTATGCTGAGAGGGCTGTGCCCTCTAAGCTGGGACTTGTTTGTGGCTTTGCCAACAGGTCAGTTCGAGGCTTAACCCTATGCCCTACATCTCATTCTTTTTTTTTATTAAGCTATTATAATGAAAGTAAAACTTCATTATAGTAGTAAGCATCAAGAACAAAACTCTGGCCCTCGCCAGTTTGTCTCAGTGGATGGAGCATCAGCCTGCGGACTGAAGGGTCCCAGGTTCGATTCTGGTTGGGGGCACATGCGGGTGGCAGCCAGTCAATGATTCCCTCTCATCATTGATGTTTCTATCACTCTTTCCCTCTTCCTTCCTCTCTGAAATCAATAAAAACATATTTTTTTAAAAAAAGAACAAAACTCTGGCTATTAACAAAACAATGCCAACGTGTTAACATTTTAAAACTAGTAAGAATAACAAAACAATGCCAGTGCAACACAGCAATAAGTGAGAAATCAAACTACAGGAACATTTTTCTACTAAATGAAAGTTTCTTTTGCTGATTTACTCAGAGTCCTAGGACTTGGCTGTGCAAGACTGCAGAGGACTGGCAGCTAACCAATGCTAGCAGAGCCAGAAACATGGTTGAGGGAATAGCTTCCACTCCTTGCTTTTCTACCATCTGCTGGGCCTCAGTTGTTAACTTCTTCAACTGACCCCATGTTGCCACTTAAGTCCCTTGTGTAGCCTTCCTTTTCTTCTTTTTTCCGCTTTGCTGTCCTCGGGGCAGCTCTCAGTCTTTTGAACAAAGGGACAAGGAGCTTCTCTGGGTCCATTGTGGTGACGCATGTAACGCTCTGGCATCCAAACGCTTTGGCTGCACTGCTCCTTCTGCAAAGATACAGAACACAACCTCTTCCCCACATCATTACTAGATCTGCTAAAACTCTTATCTGGTTTGTGCATCCTTCCACTGGGCTAACCCTGCAGAGGCTATTGTACAGGAGTCCTGATGCCTTTCAGCTGCTATACAACCCTCGGCACTATAATTCAAAAAGTTTAACATAACATCCTTCTCCCTCCCCCCTTTTTTTTTTTTTTTAATGTATTTTTATTTATTTTTCACAGAGAGGAAGGGAGAGGGATAGAGAGCTAGAAACATCGATGAGAGAGAAACATTGATCAGCTGCCTCCTGCACACCCTCGACTGGAGATGTGCCTACAACCAAGGTACATGCCCTTGACCGGAGTCGAACCTGGGACCCTTCTGTCCGCAGGCCGACGCTCTATCCACTGAGCCAAATCGGTCAGGGCTCTTTTTGTTTTTAGAGTTGCATTTTAAGAGTAGGATTGGTGCTTTCCGTTATTGCCTGAGTCCTCATCTCTCACCCCAGGAAGAACTTGCCAATCCTGTGCTTCCCGGGGTGGAATGATAAAGGCTTACTGAGCCGACTGGAAAAGCTGCAGTGGGGTTAAGGATAAGGCATGTATGTTTGGTGGGACCGGGGCCCTGCTTGAAGTTTCCCTGCTTAGGGGGCATTGGATTATCATCAACCTCAGTCTTGGAGCGACATTCATTTGCCCAATGCTTTCTTCTAGCAAAATGCCCTAGTTTGCCATAGTTAAAGCAGTCCCTTTCCTTTTTTGGCTGACCAGCAAACAACATCTCCTTTAATGCGGCACTTAATACTGCTCCTTGAACATAGGCTGGTCCAATGTCAGCACAACTGCGAATAAAATATTTCCATAATAAGTAGTCTCCAGGTAGGAGATAAACCTTTGCAACAATATTAACTCTATGGTAACCTTCCACTATCCATCTTAGTTCCCCTGCCACATTCATCTATTCCCTTTCAAGAGTGGGTTCTAGGGATTCCCAAATCAGGGACCACAGACTGAAAGTAGAGAGAGGAATTTTCCCTGGACCTTCAACTGTACAATGATCTCTCATTTGTTTTCCTACCTTCTCCCATGTCTCTACATTTACCTTTCCTTCCTCAGAAAACCATGGGCAGGTTTTACTTACAAAATCCAACAAATTGAAAAGCTGTTAATACCTCACAGAACACCCTGTGCTTAAGCATAGATACATATAAATTCTTTTCCTGCCATCCTGAATTTCCTATGTTTGACACCTAGTAATATTACTAAACTTCACTCCTTACCTTCCTTTTTGTTTTCTGCACATGCTTCTCTGGACCATCCTTTCCCCTGACTATAGTTCCCCTGAACTCAGGCCCCATGTTGGGCGCCACATGTGCTGGGCCAGCGCAGTTGGTAGAGTATGGGACTCTTAATCCCAGGGTCATGGATTTGAGGCTTAACCCTATACTCGTGCCCTACACTTACTTAATTGCAAACATTCTGAAGAGATCATTGTGGCTAACATGGAAAAAGATGAGGGTAGAGTAGGAAGAAATGAAGTCAGAAGGATACCTGGTCTAGATCAGAACTGGCCTTGTAAGTCATTGGCAAATTGGATGGAAAATGTAAGAGATGGAGAGGGGTCAAGGATGACTCCAAGGTTTTTGACCTAACCGAGGGGAAGAATGAACTTGCTTTTTACCAAGATAGAGAAGAATGTGAGGAGTAGAGTTAGAGGTGGAATGGAATGCTGGGAAATCACTTTGGGATGAGACATCACATTTGACATGTCTGTTAGACAGCATGGTAGTTGGATATTATGTCTGGAGTTTAGGGTAGAGATTGAGGACTACAGGTATAATTTCTCAAGTCATCAGCCTACAGATGGATGTTAACACATTTTTTGCGGGAAATAAGTAAAATCGGATCCACCAGGGGGACTGTCAATGGACATGAGGAAACAAACATTGAAACCTCTAGTTGGAACTGGCAAAAATAAAAATGTTTTACGTTGTTGTCATGTGTGTGCCGCTCATAAACTACGCAGTGAAACGCGGTACATGTGCAAGTTTTGTAATGTACCCCTGCACAAAGGAAAGTGTTTCGAACGCTACCACACAGTGAAGCACGTGATTTGGCGGGAAAATGCCCGATTACAAAGTGTTAAAAGCCATGTGACTGGAGATCACCAATGGAGTGAATGTAAAGAAGAATGGCTAGCAAATTCTGAGGTCCAATATTAAGAGACTAATGGCCCAGTGCATGAATTTGTGCACCTTGAAAGGAACTGTGGGCCATGAGGCTGCGGTGGGCACAGGGACGGGTCTCCGCCCATCCTCTGCACCCCTTCCCAGCCCCTCCCTGTCAGCAGCCCTGCTCCACCGCCACTCGTACCTCCTGACGATGTGGAGCGATTTGGGCTGGCACTAGCAGCAGGTGTGAGCAGGGCTGCGCCATCAGTGGGTGCAAGCAACAGCTGCTACCCCGATCACCCCTCAGGAGGAGGGGGAGGTGGAGAATCCCTCAGGAGCGATTGGGATCGGCAGCTGCCACTTGCACCGCTGACAATGCCGAGCGCCAGCACTGGGCACTGGCAGCAGGTGTGAGCGGGGCAGCACCAGAGTTGACTGGGCAGGACTGTGGTGCACAGGAGCAAAGAATTTTCAGTAACCACCAGAGGCTGGCCCTGATGACAGCAACCAGCGCCTCACCTTGTACTGGTGCCCCTGCTCACCTGCTCCACCATCCCACCACAGCCAATGCCCGCCATGTTCTGCATGCACCCCCTGGTGGTCAGCACACACCATAGTGACCAGTTGTTCGATTGTTCCACCGTTCGGTCTATTTGCATATTAGCCTTTTATTATATAGGATTGGTGAGTAAGGAAGAAGATCAAAAGAGACTAAGAGGGAATGATCAGAATGGAGGAAAACCAAGCTGGTGCATGTCATGGAAAGCCATGATTTCAGGAAGGATTGTTCACCATGTCACATGCTACTGGTAGTCCAGATGTGGAGTGGTGTTAAAGGAGAATTGTCCCCCATGTTGTGTGTATTGGAACATCTTTTAACAACAGTACTGAGCTCAATGAACTGTGGTCAATGGGGTATTTCATTTTTCTGAAACAAAATGTGTTTCTAGAAGGCAGATGTCACATATCAAAGTATAGAGAAGTGACTAGCATATGATAATTCATGGGAGAGTCATTCAAATACATTAATAGCAGAAGGGATAGGTAAAAGAATAGATGTACTGAGCTCAAATTTCCCCTTCAGTTTATATATTACTAGGGGCCCGGTGCACAAAAATTTGTGCACTGGGGGTGGGGGGGTCGCTCAGCCCGGCTTGTGCCCTCTCGCAGTCTGGGACCCCTCGGAGGATGTCCACCTGCTGGCATGCCTGGCCAGCTTGGGTGAGGGGCTGATGGCTGTTTGCAGGCTGGCCAAACCCCCCAGTGGGAACCCTCACCCCATGGGGGTGTGTCCAGCCTGGGTGAGGGGCTGAGGGCTGTTTGAAGGCTGCCTACAGTCCCTTCAGGGTTCGGGTCCCTACTGGGGTACCTGGCCAGCCTGGGTGACGGACTGAGGGCCGTTTGAAGGCTTCCCACAACTCCCATTGACCCAACGTCCCAGCGAGGCTGGCTGGAATCAGGTTTCTGGGGTTTAATCTTCTATAATTGAAACTTTGTTGCCTTGAGTGGCCTAGGCAAGCAGTTTCCTCCACCGCTGGTGCAACAGAAGCCTCCTGTTTGCTCTAGCTCCGTGGCTGCCAGCCATCTTGGCTGGGTTAATTTGCATACAGCTGCTCTGATTGGCTGGTGGGCATGGCTAGACCGGTGGGCATGGCTGGGGTGGTGGGCGTGGCTTAGGTGTAACGGAGTGAGGGTCAATTTGCATATTACTCTTTTATTAGATGTCTTCACTTTTGCTGTTTCTGCAAACAGTTTGCTATAAAATGTTACTGTGAAAGATCCAGGTTTAAGTAATTTAGTCCTACCAATTATGACTTCTTGGTATTGATTAGGACCTTGAATATTCTTACTGCTTAGTATTAAGATTTTAAAGTTAGGTTTCATTTTTTTATTTTTATCAATTGGAGTGAATAATTTTGTAAAATCATTTGGGGATGTAGCTAATTAAATTTAATTATGTATTTGGAGTACATTTGTTATTACATAGTTATTCTAGTATAAACATATTGAAATGGACAATTAATTTTTTCTTAAGAAAGACAATGATTTTTTAACAACACCCTTGTCTTTGCTACAAAACTATTTTAATAGTGTGAAATATAATATTTTGCTCTTAAAAATATCAGTCAAGTCAGCTTAAAAAACTTAAAGCTCATAGTTAGCCTATCTCAGTCTTCACCTTCCTGCAACTTGTAGCCTAGAAAGACCAATGTGGGGGTAACATTATAAAGGGTTGGTAACAAAGTACAGAGCATGACAGAGCATATGAAATCTATTGGTCATCGTCAGGAATACTATGTGGTTCTGTTGGTCACACTTCAAGAAAGATGATGATGCTAAAACAATCCAAAATGGAATAGATAAAAATGATCAAAGAGAAAAAGTAGCTTTTCTGACAGCTTTAAAAAGATTAGGATTCTTGCCCATCTGGTATGGCTCAGTGTTTGAGCATCTAACCTATGAACCAGAGGTCACAGTTTAATTCCCAGTCAGGGCATATGCCTGGGTTGCAGGCTTGAACCCCAGTGTGGGACATGCAGAAGGCAGCTAATCAATGATTCTATTGTCATTGATGTTTCTCTCTCTCCCTCTCCCTTCCTCTCTGAAACCAATAAAAATATATTTAAAAATAAGAAAAGGAAAAGATGAGGATTCTTAAATCTTAAGTAAATAGAAAGCTGAAGGTTGTTATGAAAATGCTTTTAATTTTTGAAGGCTCTGAACACGGCCATTAGAGAATTATTCAGCCAATAGAAATAAATGATCTTCCCTGGAGCTATTTAGGAATATTCAGAGTGTACCCTTAACTATGGTAGAGAACAAAAGGAAAGCATCTCCTATGCTCCTCCACAAAAGTCCTGATGAGGCTGTGTCCTAGTGTGGCCCTGCTTACGTTGCGGTAACTTTTTGTTATTAATTCTAGGAAGATCCTGCCTTGGCTCGTTGGACCTACGCAAGAACAGCAAATGTCTATCCCAATTTCAGACCCACTCCCAAGAACTCACTCCTCGGAGCTCTGATTGGGATTGGGCCCCTCATCCTCTGTTATTACATCTTTAAAACAGACAGAGTAAGTATCAGGACATGAGGTTTAGTTTTTGTGCTCTTTTATCTTTATTCTTTTCCAGCACGAGCTAAAACATAATTGAGTTACATGTTTGGTTTTATTTCTTTATCATTTCAACTCATAGAAATATGCTTTGTTAACAATCACTAATCTCTGGGTCTTTCAAGTTTAATAGTTGCTCTCGAATTTAAAGTAATAAATTGGTCAACTTAAATTTCTAAGACTGGAATTTACTCATGAAAGAGTTTTCCTGGTGTATTTTAGATGATGTAAAGAAATTACACTGTGAGTAATACACAAGAGAAAACAAAGAAGTTTAATGTCTTTTTTTTCTCATTAGAAGATGTGTAGAAGTTAAACTTATTCTGATTAACCTTTAGATATCATCTTTGCAAATTTTTGTATTTAGTATTCTTAATTCATTTGTTTTACAAAGAGATGTTTTTCGGGTTAAGAATTAGCAACATGCATAAATCATTTAGTGAATTCTAGTTATATTGTGTGAATTCTAGCTATATTGGTTACACTTTGCAAATTAATATTAAAACTTATTAATACCCTAACACCAGAAAGCAAAAGCAGCCTGTGCTGGGCATCACTGCCATCAGGGCTTGGGTATATGATTGCAGAGAAAGCCAAGCTTATCTCTGACACTAGACCATGCTAAGGCTGTAACCCCTGTCCCAGCTTCTAGGCCTCACATTGCCATCTAGACGGGTGCCCACCTGTCTAGCTCTGCCTTAAACCAGCCAAATCCACTCTCCTGTTAGAGTGTCTATTTTTTTTATTTTTTATTATCTGATAAATATTGCTTAACAGAAAGGTAGGCCACACTTACCCAGCAGGTATTTGCATTTTCTTACGATATATGCTTTTTAGTGGAGTAATACAATTTTACTTACTAAAATGTGGGTAAGATATTTTCCAGTAGCAGCAGTTTCTTATTGTTCCTTTATTTTTTTCAGACTATTATTTTCTCACTCATGCTCCATAGGTCTTAAAAGGAGGAAGGTGGTATTAGATTTGGAGCATTTCATTCTTGTTTTTTTAGAGTTGTATCATGAGTTGTGCCAGAATGCATTGTTAATGTTTGCTTTTGTGTGTGTGTGTGTGTATTTTCTGTTTTCTCAGGATAGAAAAGAAAAACTTATCAAGGAAGGAAAATTGGACCGAAAATATAACATCTCATATTAAGGCTGACAGTGATGACTACCAGTATATATATTGTTGTTTAATAAATCTATTAATCATGAAGTAGTTTCTTGTTCTTAATGTTACCTTGATTCAATAAACGTTTGCCGAACATTATAGAACTTTGTGAGCATTCATAGTTTAATGGAGAAACAGATGCATGCTCATTCATTTACTCATTCAACAAATACATGCCTACTTTAAGCCAGAACAGTAATTACTTTAGCATCATCAGGCCATTGTTGAAGCAGTTGCCTGTTTATAGTTATCACTGAACATGGGAGCACCAAGATGCACTAGTGAGTCCCCTGGGTTCCAGGCATATCTCCTCCTGCTCTCATTGTGTAACAGCAGCTCTGAAAACTGGTGTGTGTTTTGTTTTTGTTTGTTTTGTTTTTTTGTTTACTTTTTCCCAGGTACAAGAACTCAAAATGATCTGGATAGTTATAGCTTCAGATTAAAGTCAAATTCTGTGATACTGTGACTGATAATCCTATCTAATAAAAGAGTAATGTGCAAATTAAGCATTACTCTGTCACAAATATGGCCGCCCCCATGGCCACAAGATGGTGGCGCCCAGTCCGACTCAGCCCCGCCACTGAAGTGCTCAGGCCTGTTAGCCAGGCAGGTGACAGGGAGGTGGGGGGCCGAAGGGGCGGAATAGGCAATCAGAGGGGTTGGGGGTCCCCTGCCCAGTCCAGAGGCCTTTGCCAGAGGCCTCAGGCATGGACAAGGGTGCAGCCGGTGATCTGAGGGGTATTAGGGAGGGGTATGAGGGGGCATAAGGCCTGGGCAGGGGCAAGGCTGGAGATCGCAGGGGTCTGGGCTCCGAAGAGCCAGAGATCGGAGGGGCAGGGGTGGAGCCTGCGATCATGGGTCTGGCCACCGGTGGAGCCGGCAAAACGGGCTGGGACTCTCCTGCCCAGGCCTGTAGCTTTGGCCAGTGGCTGCCAGTGGGGCAAGGACAGAGCTGACAATGGCAGGGGGCAGAATCAGAGCTGGTGATTACAGAGGCCTGGGCAGGGTCAGAGTCGGCAATTTCAGGGGTCTGGGGGTCCCCTGCCCAGACCTGCATCCTCGGCCAGAGGTTATAGGCCTGGGCAGGGGTGGAGCCAGGAATCGGAGTGAACTACAGAGGAAACGCCTTTTCTCACCGTTCATTGGCTAAGCTCCCTATATGCCACTGGTAATATTCTTAGTAACTTGGGTAATAAAAATCCAAAAAGGTGATCTAGGGTTTTTCACCATACTCCTGGAGAAAAAAAATGAAGGTCCACTGTTGGAGGGCTAAGGAATGTCATATCCTGCCCTAGCTGGTTTGGCTCAGTGCATAATGCCTCAGCCTGCCAACTGCAGGGTCTGGGTTCAATTCTAGGGCATGTACCTAGATTGCAGGCTCCTCCCTGGCTGGAGCCCAGGTCAGGGCATATGCTGGAGGCAACCAAAGTGTTCCTCTCATTTTGATGTTTCTCTCTGTTTTTCCCTTCTCTTCCACATTCTCTAAAAAATCAATGGAAACATATCCTCAGGTGAGGATAAAAAAAAGAAAGAAAGAAAGAAATGTCATATCCTATGAAGGACACATCTTGGAAATGCCTAAAGAAAGTTGTCATTTTTTCATGGTGAAGGGACTGGAGTCTGTGTTAATGAAAACACCTTGGTGGCTGTGGTGACTGGCAGTGGCTGCAGCATGGGGCTGGTGGCTTCCCCTGATTAGCCTGGTCGCCTCCCACAAAGGGAGGCCAGACTGTGGCTTAGGCCCGCTCCTCAAGGGGAGCAGGGAGCGTGCCTAAGCCGTCACTAGAACACCCCCTGAGGGCTCCCAATATGTGAAAGGCTGGGCTGAGCCCCCCCCCCCCCAGTGCACGAATTTTGTGCACCAGGCCCCTAGTAAATATATATATTTTGTTTTTGTCCCTGTTTCTGGCATGGAGCTTCTAAAACCCTTAGGATTTCCTAAGTGATGAGATAAGGTAACTTAAGTTAAGGTAACTTAAGTTAATTAGGTGACTTTTGGACCCTACTTGAGGATGAGGGCAGCTTGCCAGGAGAACCAACCCTGTGGTTAGAGGGTTGGAACTTTTCAGTCCCCACCCCCTTATCTCCTTGGCTTTGTATCCCTACTGAGCTGGAAAGATCTGAATTCTTGTCTCAGTTTTCTTATCTTTAAAACAATATAGGAGTAATTGTTATTGAGCTCATTAGTGAGTTATTGAAAGTATTTAGAAGCACACATTAAGATCTCAGTGAGTGTTTACATTATTTTAAACCTGATTGATGAAAATTTTAATTGCATTTTATTATCGAGGCCTCACTTTTTAAAAACATATTTTTGTTCATTTATATTTGTTATTTGTTTGCTCAAATCCACTGCCCAAATTTTCTGATGTAATATGACTTTTTTCTTAAAGATTTTAAGGTGTAAACAAGATAAAGATGTTAGTCCTTGATCATACCAGTCTTCTTTCATCTGGAGTTATGTTAGTACACCTTAGTAATAGAAAAAACATTTACAATATATCTTTGGTGCCTAAGCTTTGAAAGAAAAACAGTACTCAGAGAGACATAGTCAGAATTTTTAAAACATTTTTTTAACATTGAGAATTACTGAGCAATATGTTCTTAAGAGTTCAATTTTAAAAGAATTTTTAAATCACAAACAATGACCCATATCACACCCAGAGGTGGTCTGGTGAGAACAGCAATGACCATCTTATCTCAGCAGGAAATGCTGCTATGTGTCGGACTGATACTGCTAGCTTTGGGCGCTGGGCACAGGATCCCACACTGGTTACCCTGCCTCTGTTGGGTCAAGAACTCATCTTCGCATCTCCTGCTCCTGAGTCCAGGAGAATATGATTGGCCAAGCCTAGGTCATGTGCCTGAGTCCTAGCTGCAAGGAAGGCTGAAAAAGCAAGCACATGGCATATTCAGCTCTAAAACGTGAGGCAAGGTAAAGAATTCTCAAACATAAAGTGGTTCAAATGCGGAGCTTTTAACAAAGTGACATGCACTGAGGGAGGTAACCTGGAACCAGATCATAAGGCCCTTATCACAGTTAAGAAGTTCAGACTATCCTGACAGCAATGGGAGCCATGGAAGGCAGCAAGCAGGAGTAAGCTGATTGCTCTTGAATCCCTGCAAGGTCATTCTGGATCCCTGAGGATGATCTCTGCCAATCGCAGGATGATTCAGTGGAATGTGAACTTGCTGAAAGCTTTATGAAAGTCTAAAGATATTATCAGTTTGTTCTCCTTTATGCATGTCTGAGGAGCCAGCCTTCTTAATAAGTCCTTATCTTGTATGACATCCCTTCCTCTATGAAACAAAATTGCATCGGTAACAGTCTGCTTTGTCTCAATACTGTGTTTTCTTTTACCTTTTATTGTGGATTCTGACTAGAGAAAAAGATTACATTCATGCTCTGAAATCCCATCACGTTCAGTCTTGGCTTATTTTTTTTCCTCATTCCTGGTGGCATCTGACACAGTCTTCTAATAACTTTGGGTGAAATATAGAGTACTGATTATGTATATTCTTCAGGATCATTAATGGGATTATCTGAAGAAATTAGGATCTGTACAAGATACTGCTTGACAACACTTTAATATTAATAAAAATATATTGATATAAAGTATTTTCAAAGATTCTGAATTTTCAAAGCTTCCACTGCCACTTCTTAAAAAATAATAATTTTGTGCTCTATTAGAAGACCCATTTGTACCTATAGCTATGATTGTGATACTTCCAGTAGTTTCCCCTCTTGTTTGCCTTGTTTAATGCCATTTCTGTAGCTGACATAAAGGCTCATTTTGCTGATGCTACGGTGGCCCAGAGAGACACTGAGCAGCAGCATCTACTTGGACACCATCATCCCCAAAAAAATTCAGTGTGCATCAAACTCATTGCCAAGCTTCAGGATTTAACGATTAAAGTCAAAGTCTGACATCAGACTTCTGAATGCCCCTGGAAGTGGATGGCTGGTGAAACATCTGAGATTTCTGGAGCAAACCTGTCACTAAAGTTCAAGTTCATTTCCCCCATAATCACAAGAACTATTACCTTATTAGTTTTGTGTCAATTCTTTACTTCTTTCACCAGTTACATTTAAATCATTCATCTCTTACTTAATAATTAGACTCTGGAACAATCTTGTAGGTGGGGAAGGAGGCAACTGGCTGATGCTGCTCCAGAAATCAATAGGGATTCAGGGGCTACAATATTATATGAAATTGTCATGGGTCAGTGAAGAAGGTGCTAGGGGACTCCTATTAAAACAACATTTGCATAATTGAGCACTTTTTAAAAACATGTTTCCTATTAATTAAGAACACAAAGTTTTCTAAAGAGGGTTTTACTCATACTTTATAACAGATGGAGACACCCTTGGAGAGCATTCTTGTTTTGCATGGAGTGGCTTGGTAGAGGGGAGATGGAGATGGGGGTGCTCAGTTTACCTGAAGCCCATCTATTAGATGTTGATAGGCAGCTGCTTCTCCAGAATCATGCTCTGCAGAAGGGGTGACACAGAAGTGATTTGGTCCCACCAGGGTGTTTGGGAGGAGATGCCACTGCAGGTTGCAAGGATAATGAGCTGCTGTTGGCCTGCAGGAGCTGGGGATGGTTGATTTCCTGGAGCCGTTGGGGAGGAGGAGCCTGTGTCCCACAGAATTCTAGTAGAACACTGGCCATTAGATCGCCTCTGTATTGGTCAAACGCTCGTTGAGCCCTGGTTATTTATTAAACACTGAGGATACTAATATGAAGAAGATACAGCTCTTTGGAGGAACTCACAATGATGAAAAACAATTACAGCAGTCAACATTTATTAAGCTTTTCCTTGTGTTCCAGGCACTAAGCTAAAGTGAGAGCTTTACACACCTCCCAGCATACCTTAAAGATCCCCATTATGTAGGCAAGATTTAGTGAGGTTAAATAATTTGCTCAAGTCCTTTCGCTAATAAGGGCTGAGATAGAACTTAAATCTTGGCAGCCAGACTCTAAGAAAGGGCATGTCTTTAACTGTTTTTTGAAAGGGATAAAGACCAACACTGTGGAGAGTCCAGTACTGAGAAAACATCTGACTCAGCCTGGAGGGTATAAGTGATAACGCCTTAAGAAGTACTAATTGGCAGTTACAAAATAGGCACAGAGCTGTAAAGTACAGCATAGGGAATACAGTCAACAATCCTATATAATAAAAGCCTAATATGCAAATCAACTGAGTGGTGGAATGACAAGTCGCTATGATGCACATTGACCACCAGGGGGCAGACACTCAATGCAGAAGCTGTCCCCTGGTGGTCAGTGTGCTCCCACAAGTGGAGCACTGCTCAGCCAGAAGTCAGGCTCACAGCTGACGAGCACAGTGGCAGTAGTGGGAGCCTCTCCCACCAGCACGCCATGCTAAGGAGCAGTGAGCCAAGCAGTAAGGAGCAGCTAGCAGGTGGGTGGTAAAGAGCAAGGGGTCCCAGATTGTGAGAAGAATGTCCGAATGCTGGCTTAGGCCCAATTCCTGTGGGGAGCAGGCCTAAGCCAGCAGGTGGACATCCTTTGAGGGCTCCTGGACTGCTGGAGGGCATAGCCTGGGCTGAGGGACCTCCTCTTCCCCCCCAGTGCATGAATTTCATGCACAAGGCCTCTAGTATCATAATAACTATCTATGGTGCCAAATGGGCACTTGAATTATTGGAGTAAATGCTTGTAAAGTATATAAGTGTCTACCTGCTGTGCTGTATCCCTGAAACTAGTACAAAATAGTGTTAAGTGCAAACTGTAATTGAAAAATAAATAATAGGTAAATAGATAACACCTTCAAGAGCAGAGACACCCACTTGCACATTGAGATTTTCTGCACATTCATCAGTATATAGAATGTTAGAGCTGGAAGGATCTTCAAAGAACTGCCAGTCTCACCGTCTAATGCTATAGGAAAGGTTTGGACAGGAAACATGACTTGTTCAATTCTTTAAGAAACACCCTCTATTTAAGGACTAGGGGCCCAGTGCACAAAAATTTGTGCACTTGGTGGGGGGGTCCTTCAGCTTGGCCTGTGCCTTCTCGAAGTTTGGGACCCCTCAGGGGATGTCCACCTGCTAGCATGCCTGGCCAGCCTGGGTGAGGGGCTGATGGCTGTTTGCAGGCTGGCTAAGCCCCCCAGTGGGGACCCTCACCCCATGGGGGTGTGGCCAGACTGGGTGAGGAGCTGAGGGCCATTTTCAGGCTGCCCACAGCTTCCATCAACTCAATGTCCCAGTGAAGCTGGCTGGAATCATGTTTCTAGGGTTTATTTATCTTCTATAATTGAAACTTTGTTACTTTAAGCAGAGGCCTAGTCAGGCACGAAGCCTCCTGTTTGCTTCAGCTCCATGGCTTCTATAATTGAAGCATTATTTTCTTGAGCAGAGGCCCAGCAGGCCTAGGCAGACAGTTTACTCCAGGTGCAACGGAAGCCTCCTGTTTGCTCTAACTCTGTGGCTGCTAGCTGCCATCTTGCTGGGTTAATTTCCATATAGCTGCTCTGATTGGCTGGTGGGCGTGGCTTATGTGTCTCAGAGTGATGGTTAATTTGCATATTACTCTTTTATTAAATTAGATTAGGAGTGGAGGTTGTGATTAAGAACTGCTGCCCTGATGGCCTATGTCACGTGTTTGTGATTAGAAGTGAGACTATTGGGACAACTTGAGACCTTTGCCAGCTAACCTCCTTCCCTTATACAAACAGAGGACTTGAAAAGTCATTTCAACAGGCATAGATTTAGAGAGAAATCAGGAAGCGTTTTCTGTGTAAAGCAATTATTAGCAGATTTGCCCTTTGGGAGTTGTAAGAGTAAAGATATTGGATTAAAACCTAATACCTCCTATATTATTCTTGCCAAATTCTCACAAGAAGGCAATCATAGTGGGAACTGGCTGTTGCCCACTGACACCACCTCCCCTTTATTTCCTTCTGATAGAACCCCAACTTTTTTCAGGAGACTGGTGGAAATCCCTTTATCTGCACCCTGCAATGGAATGGTGTCCTGTCCAGGGCTGAGTCCACCTTGCGCCTTGAGCTGCCTGCATAGACTCCAGCCACTGGAGACCCTGAACTGAAAAATAATGATCTTATTTTTATTAATATTTATTAAATGCATGTATAGCTCACATTAGCTTCAATGTTTATTATTAAAAACTAGTGACCCAGTGCATGAAATTTGTGCACATTAAAAGGGGATTAATTAGAGTAAATATTTTAATATTGCTATTTGCCCTTTGTCTATAATAGAAGTGTCAGAGATTAAAGAAAATTAGTAAAATGTATATGAAAATCTTCCTCCTGTCAGAGTCTGGGGTGCACCATGGAACCCAGAGTCAAGTCTTCAACCACCCACATGCACCTCAAAATTGCTCGAGACCTAAGCCTGGACGGCCCCCCTTTATTGGGCTAGATCCAGACCCAGCTGGTCCCAGCCTGCTAAGCCCTGCCAGGTGGGGGTGTGCAGCCTCAGGTCTCCTGGGTGCCAGGGCAGGGGGGCATGGCCTGAGGTCTCCCATCAAGTCCTGCTGGGTGGAGGGAGTGGCCTGTGATCCCCCAGCCTGGCGCCAGGGAAGGGGGCACAGCCTGAGGTCCCCTGGCCTGGGGCCAGGGAAGAGGGTGCAGCCTGAGTTCCTCTGGCCTGGTGCCAGGGCAGGGGGAGCAGCCTGAGGTCTCCTGTCAAGCCCTGCGGGTGGAAGGCATGACCTGAGGTTCCCTGACAAGCCCCATGCAGGAGGTGGGTGGGCACACAGCCTCAGGTCCCTGCTGATTGCTCCTTGAGGCTCGTTATGGGAACTTAGCCTCAGCTGTGGGTGCAAATTGACTGGAGTGATGGTCAATTTACATATTACCTCTTTATTATATAGGATGTTTTGGGTCCTAGCTGGTTTGGCTCAGTGGATAGAGCGTTGGTCTGTGGACTGAAGGGTCCTGGGTTTGATTCTGGTCAGGGCATGCACCTCGGTTACAGGCTCCATCCCCAGTCCTGGCTGGGGCATATGCGGGAGGCAACCAATCAATGTGTCTCTTTCACACTGACGTTTCTCTCTCTTTGTCTCTCCCCCTCCCTTCCACTCTCTCTAAAAAAACAATTTAAAAAATCATTGGAAAAATATCCTCGGATGAGGATCAACAACAACAACAAAATGTTTGGGGTCTTTATTTAGAAGTTTAGTGATATCTTTGTGACCAGAAATGTGCTGTAAGCTGCTGTTTATGTCAGCCTATGGCAAAATTGTTTCTTTATACATTGTTTTATTCAGTCAGTTTCCAAGAAACCTATTAATGAAGTGAGCACTTACTGGAATTGTATCAAAGCCACTTTAGGTTCTATCTTAACTTTCACTTTAATTGAACTATTAATATGTATTGCTGTGATCTTAAATTGAACTTCAATATGATTTTCTCTTTTTTCATGGATCTCAGAATTTATATAAAATTAAATCTTACACAATAGACCCTTTTGAGGGGGCAGTATAATACCTATTATGTGCCATTGATCTCAATATGTTTTTCTTGTTTAAAGACCTAAAAGACAATGAAAAGGAGGCAGTACTTCTAAATTTTCCACACTTTGAACTTCTGTTACTTATTGCATTAGAAGGGTACATACATACCTTAATCTTCAGCTCAATGCTAGTTTATTTGGGGACAACAACCTTTGCTTACTCATTCCAGTGTCTCCTACAGTAGGTGGCACAATAGCCTTGTGAGGCAGGAATTAATCGATATTCACTGAGTCACAACAGCAACAATTAACAATATCAATAGCTAATAAATGTCTATGCTCACTGCCTAGAAAGCAGTGTGGGTGCCTTTCATGCCTGGTCTCACACTCCCCACTCCCCACCCCCACCAAATCCCTGTGAAAGAAATCATTTTCTTCTTTCAAATGAGGAAAGTCAGGCTTAGAAAGGTGAAGTCACTTGCTCCAACTCATTCAGCTATGGAAGCACGGTCTGGATTCCTTAGTTACTATTATTCCAAACAAATTAAATTCATATACAATGGCTATTATATTAATAATTATCTAATAATTATACTTAAAAACAAGCATGTGTCTGGACAAAAATCTTACATCTATGGATGAAGACAGTGGTGGGGTAAGGGCACGGGGTCGGGGGGGGGGCCAGGTGGAGGGGAGCTATGGGGGTTAAAAGAAAAAAGGAACATCTGTAATAATCTGAACAATAAAGATTTATTTTAAAAAACCCAAGCCTGTGAAGATCAAAACACACGCCAACCCCCCCACCCCCAACCAATGACCCTGAAGAACAACTCATTGCTTTTCATGCTCATTATGTGACAGGTACTATTCTAAGCAATTATTCTATATCGGTTCATTATATACTCACACTAACACTAAGAGGTAGGTACTATCATTATCCACATTTTACAGCTGAGGAAACAGAGACTAAAGAGAGGTTAAGTGACTTGCTCAGGGTCACACAATTAAGCCGGGCTAGAGCCTGGATTTGAACCCAGGCAGTGTGGCTCTGGAATTTATGCTCTTAACTATGTACCACATTAGTTACCCCAGCTCCCCCAACACACAAATAAATTTGGACATACCTCAGATTAGTGATGCAATTATATGAAGCGGATAATATCTAGTTGAAGGTTAGCTGATAAATAAATAGAAGACATCTAAATGACAGCTCTCAAGTCTTTTTTTTTTTTTAATAGAAAAGTACCCCTGTGGATCCTTTCATCTTTTTTTTCTCTCATTTTCATCTTAGTAGTAAAATATCTTCCCAGAAGGGCAAAACCCCAGAAGTGATAACTCTGTCCTCGCTCTGTAAAATCGCAACCCAGAAGCTGCATGTGAACTTACAACTTGTAAGCAGTTTACATCTAGGTCTTAGGTTTCCTAACTTTCCCCTTCTCCCCACACTCCCCACTGAGCTTGTAACCGGCTTTTCCTCCTGGGCAATCCCTCACTACACATTCCAACCTGTTCCATGTTTACTGGAACATTGGGAGGTTTAGGGAGCTTTTCTCACCTCCTTTCTGTACTCTCTAGGAAAGCCTGGTTTGGACCAGGATTCGAGGTTGGAACAGAGGGTGCTTTGTACACTGATTTTAAAGTAGTGTCTAAAACAGTGAGGTGAAAGCACTTCTCAGACTCATACAGCTATGAAAGCACAGTCTGGATTCCTTAGTTATTATTCTCCCAAACGAATTAAATTCATATATAATGGCTATTATATTAGTAAGTATCTAATAATTGCGCTTAAAAACAAGCATGTGAAGATCAAAATCACTCCCCCCTCACCCCTGTCCCCACAAATAACCCTGGTCCTCAGCCTTGCCTGT